>JAYRBW010053335.1:0-31863 GCA_036023295.1 Invenusta paracnida
CAGGACTTTCTTATCTAATAATGTGAATTTCGGAAAATATCTAAAATCGGGCGGAACTTTCTTACCACCCTGTATATATTAGTTACTAGAAACCTTATATATAATTTTGAGATAATTTTTAGTAATTTCCCATTTATATTGTTCTAAACTAAAAATTTCTCTACGAATTATTTTACGAAATAATATATATTTTTAAACTTTAATATATTTTATAAAGTACATGTCTGGCTATAAACAATATATAATACGTTTAGAAACCACATCAATACTTTATTGATGAATTATTTGAATAAATATTCAAATCAAAATAAACAATATTTGGATCAACTTTATTTCATTTAAAATATTTAAGTCTATTGAAATTACTTGACCGATGTTAAAAAAATGTAGTTGAGAGACTCGTTTTGAAATTGAAAATCTTGAACAATTAAACTATTTTTTTGTTTAAATTAACAATTTAAAATATTCTAAGGTCGTCATACCATTCAATGCATTTGTAAATTATCAAATGATTGCAAAGAGCTAGACGAGCAACAGCAAAATTGAAATCCTGCACATAAACTAAGTACTAAAACTGGCACTTCCTCAAAATTGAAACCAAGAGGAAGTAAAAATACAAAATATTACATTTAATATGACATATCAGATACCTCGCATTACAAATGTCACTAGTCGAAAGGTAGGTACACCCATATGAAGTATGATAGAACTATTTCAGACTTGTAAACAGTAGTTGTATAATATATTAGTAATAGTGTCTTATCTTTATGGCTACACCCCAATCACTAACTTAGATGCATTATTGATGTCTACTTCTTAGCCGCGATATACGAAGCTACAATCTTCAGTGTACTGGAGCACACTTCCCCTTTCATGCCTGGCATGAATAGCTGACCGCCGAAGAAACACTTGGGAAACATTCAACACCAATGCCTTGAAACAATTTCCTACTCAAACGATTACCCCACTTTTACACAAAACAGCCTCCATAAAACTATTCAAACAAGCTGCCTCCAATAAATTCCCCTTTCGGCACAAATTTATCTCTGTATGTTTATCCACATTCTTCCGACAACCTGATTCTCGCTCAAACAGGACTTAACTCCTTCATCCCGACACCACTGACACAATCAACAACTAGTATCTCACACTTTTTGGGCTCTTTTTTCTTTCTTTTATCATCTATTCTTCATCTCTTTACAACTATTTGCATACTATTATTTTCTATTTCTTAGCTATACTCTTATATACATATTTAAATTCTTTATCTTCAAATATCTACTCTCACGCTGTTTTTGTACTTTCTTTCCATTGGTACATCTTTCATTTATTTGTTCCGCAAGACCTTTCCCCAGAAATATGCGTTTTATTACAATTAATTGTTATTATAAGAAATCCAAAATTGAGCAGAATATTCTAAACTTTATATTATATTTACAGTATAAATAAATCACAGTATACTATATATTTCGTCGTATTTTGTCATTATGTTAAATTTGATCTACGTGCGTGGAATTTTTTCACCCTATTTCCAAATTTGTTGTTCACTAAAATCTTATTTGACGTAAATAGGTCGAATTTATTCACTATATTTTCACATTTTCAGTCCTTTGACAATTTAAAATTCATATTTCATGTTCATATCTCGAATTCAGTCTTCAAGAAAATGCCTCAACATTTAATATAGAGAAGATCTTTACAATGTTTTAGAGATTTTAAAAATTATTATACAATACCTTTTATTCGTTTTTATAAAAAAGGAAAACTTAATATGAATAATTTAAAAACGGAAGAAATTATTATTGAGAGTTAACTAGATTCTTACATAAACTTTTATAGGTTTAACAATTTTAAAATTTAAATCCATTGTATATAATTGACATATTGACATTGACTTATTTTAACATACTCAAAATTAAAAATATATACATACATTATGTAAAACATGCACTTCTCTAAATTGTGTATAAAAGATTTGAGTATTATTTTCACTAATGGCTTAGATGATATAACAAACACAGTCAATTAATGTATCTTTAGAAATAGTATATTTTTATATTTTAAAAGAAATAACTTAATTGTAACTTGTGTGGAATACTTAAAATTTGAAGAGAATTTTTAAAACCTCTTTTACATAACATATCATCTCAAATAAATCTAAAAACAGTAGAATTGAAATTTAATCAAAAGTTGAAATGGCAATCAATACCTTTTAAATTAAATATAGGTATCCCAATGTACAACTCTAATTTCAAACTTTTGATGTTGTACAAAAAGATCCAGGTGGAAGTAGTTAATACGTTTTACTGTTGATTAACTGTCTATTATGTTAAATAGTTCCTTTAAGTTATTAGAATTGTGAGATTCTTACATTTATGTGATTTTCTCGCATTTCTTTAATATTTAAAGAACATCGAGAGCGATATTCACTGGTACAATAGGTAGGTATAAACCTAAAACCATCAATTTGATAACTTCAAATGTTATAGAGTATACTTCTACTCATGTAATTAATATTTCACGATTGATACTTTTAATAAAACTGGTTTGTTTGGTTTAATTTATATTAAACTATCAAATTTCAATCATATATTTAATGAATATGCCATAGACACAAAACAAGTGTTCGACACATTGTAAACTGTACGTTTATAAATGTTTCGATCCAAAAATAAATTAGTTTGGTTTACTTCTTCGGCACCTACATTATGTATTTTTTGCTATACACATTTTAATAAATATTTGTAAATAAATTAATGCACAGATATATAATTTAAATTGTATCTTAAATAATATAATAAATAAATGTATATCATGCATATACATATAGACAATACATATATATTGTAAATATTGTAAAATACAATTGTATATTTTTAATTATATTTACAAATAAATGTTTTTTTTATATAATACGCAATTAAACAACATTTCACAGTATTTAAAATATTTTTGTCCATGTGTGTAAACATAATTTTGAATGAAAATTATCTATGTTTATGTCTAATATAATAAATATACTAATATCTTGACAAATCTCTTAAATCTGGTGTGGTTTATAGATTTACGCGTCAGGTTGACCCTGATCAGTCTTACATTGGTAAAACCAAACGCCATCTAGACAAAAGAATGAAGTAGCATACAAATTAAGAGTGCCATTGGTGACCATCTTCTTCACTGTAACTCCCGTTCTAATTTTTATAACTGTTATAGTTTTAAAATTTTATATAGCAATTCCTCTGATTTTAATCTTCGTGAGTTAGAAGCTCTCCATATTAAATTGTCTTCGCGTTATTTAAATAGTCAACTAGCCAACCAAGGTTCCTTCTTCTTTTTTAAAAAATATTTCTAACCTATAGTTTCCTTCTTTTCTTGCTGTACTCTTTCTCTCTCGTTCTAATTATTTTATTCTCTGTAATTCTCAATTTTTGTTTTAGTCTGTAATATTTACATTTAATTGGTATGCACTTTTAAATTTCCCGATGAAGAATATTGTATATTTGCAAACGTTCGAACTTTTAAAATAAATTTAATTATCCTACAACTGTTTCTTTTTTTTATATAAATATATTAAACTTCAAAAATATAATTTTAAAAGTGAAACAAAATATGGTTTATAGTATTAAAAGCGTATGAACGAATGAAATGCCTTTTAATATAAAGCACATCCTACTTTTCTTGGATTAAAAGTAGTTATTTAACATTATAGTGACAATAACTTGTGGAATTGTGTTTAGTAAATAATAAATAGACATTTAATAGACATTCTAGAAATATGTGATACCGACTATTGTTGTGTGCTATTACCATTCAGTTTGAGCATATAACTTCGTGGAGGTTGTACCTAAATTATTATCGTTTTGTTAATCGTTGATTGGTTGGCTTGAATCGAACAAGTCATAGGAAAGGAAGAGAAGGAGAGGAAGAAAATTATACCCACTTCTCTCAGAAATAGTAAGGAGATTATCATAACAACATAATCAGTGCAGAAGCTATTGCTGGAATGCTTTATAAATTGTAAAGTGTACACTGTGCATCTTTTTAAAGTTTGAATTTAAAGTTTGATTTAAAAAAATTAAATAATAAAATTCTGTTAAGAAATTATCGTGGGAATGTTTCAATAATTGTAACGAATACAAGGTGCGTCAAATTAAATTTTGAATTTAAAAGAAAAAAGAAACGCGTCAAAGATAATTACTAAACGAATATGAGCAACGACCATAACTTTCACTGCCCCTGTGGTCGACCAATGACCCTCCTTGACGATGGTCGCCAATCCCAATCCCAGTCGTCGTCAACCATGCCAACTAACTTCCTGGGCGGCGGTGGTGGAGGTGGCAGCAGCGGTGGCGGCGTAAGCGCACTTAGTAATGGAAATGGCGGAGCCTTTGAAAGCAACTCAAATTTAAGATCTCGTCTAAAGAGGGAGTTTCTCATTTTCTGCAAAAATACAACAATTCGCGGTGTTCCTCGCATAGTGAAGGCTCGAAACCGACAACTACGTTCCGCTTGGTTGTTTTTTGTCGTTCTTCTCATCATTGGTTGCTTTACATGCATGGTCCTTCTAGCCAAGCAGTACCTCGAGTACAACGTCATCCATCCGCCACGAGTCCTCAGGGATACTGGATCCCCCTTCCCCTCGGTGACCATCTGTAATCTGCGCCCCGTCGCCCCCCAGGGTCTCAATCTCATCCGTGACAAACAGTGGAAGACGCCGCGGGAGTTTGCCCAGGCGGTCAACTTCTACTCGAAACAGGAGTTCTATGAAAAGAATCGGACTCTGGACTACTTTAAGACGACAGCGTCGTTCACGCTGGCGGCTTACTTGGGGAGCTTGGAGACAGAGGAAGATCGAATGAAGTTGGGCTACCAGAGAAAGAGACTCATCATCAAATGTCAGGTAGGTTTTCTGTGGATGGCTGCGAGATGCACTCTTGTGGCGGTATAAGATCATGGCTTAGTGATTAAAACATTTCAATTTTAAGGCTTTTTTGACATTTTTGACATTTTCTGTCCATTCAACACTTTAGGGCTGTTATAGCGCTATTTCAAAGGGTATATATCTTAATCAAATATATTTTTTCGCTGGAATTTAAAAATTATTAAAATAAAATTCGTGTATTTTATCTTTCTATATTGAAAAATGTTTCAACAAGAAAAATAAAATTATTTAGTGTAGTATACTTTTATATCATGCATTTTGCATTTTAGATTTATATATATATATATATGGAAGTGTATTAAATAGGAAATGTCTAAGCTGTAATTACTACTGCACTATATGTGGTAAATACTAGATTTTATATATAAATAAATATTAAATAGTTTTGTTTAAAATGTCCTAAAGATTCTAAAGTAGGTATTTGTTTAAGAAAATTAATATATAATTTAGGTACCTATATCTTTAAATATTTGTAAATATTTGTAAAAGTTTAATAAAATATACGTATGCTTTTGTCCATGTAGAACCTAATGACAGTATAACAAAGACCAGAATTCATATTCTTCGCAAAGCGCATAAAAAAATTAATAGTTTTATGATTAAAAACATATTTTTTTAACTGTATTTTATTTCATATTTGTATTGTATTACTTATTTTTGTTTCTAATTCCACAAAGTTATACAATAAAAATAATAAGAAATTTATTCTAATAAGAAATTAAATTTAATAATAACATCATTTTTTAAATAATAGCAAGCATTAAGCTTAATTAAAATAATTGCCAGTAAAACTAAAAATACAAAATGTAAATTGTATTACTTTATAATAAGAATATTTACCTATATTCATATTGACATGCTTTACTTGTACTAATAATAATAAGGATTATCAAAATATACTTTATAAATGAATGGTATAATTCCATTTACTGAGTAAATTTAAAGGTTATCTAATAAATAAAAATATATAAAGTGGTATTCTCATGATCTTTAATACATTTCATAAAATGAATACAAATTATGTATCGTGTTTATATCTATTCTGTTTCTTAAAATTTACTGATAAATATAATTTATGATATTTATATATTTATGGCTATTAACTGTAGGAATAATGAAAGCTAATATTATTACAGAGATGGAAATATATACAATAGGTTTCTGGTGTTCATCACTGAGAATATCAAAACGAAAATATAGACTTAATACCTACTACATATAAATGCGTAAAAGACCACATCATAGAGTAAATAGTAGGGATTATTTACTCTATGAATTATATGCATACAATCTTAAATTTATTGTAAGTACTATCACTATATATTTTCTTTTATTTGTAAACTTGATAGCATTATCATTTCATCCAGTCAATCTCACAAGTTAACTTCTCTACTCAGTTTAACTTTTAGACATTCATTTTTATTATTTCAACAGTTCTAATTGATGTTAGACTGCATAATGACATGAGTTCTGTTATATTACACCTCTAGAAAAGTTTTTTGAAACACCGAAAATCAATTTGGCAAACCTAAATAAATAAAGCATAAATCGATAAAATAAGATCCATAATTCACGACATTTGATTGAATGCGTCTTTTTACACTATTAAATTGGAAGTTAATTGAAACACCTTAAGAAGAACAATATTAAACAAATACATTAACATACGAATTTGTCGCAAGTTTAGAAATGATTAGACGATTACTTTTTAATATTTGTAATTCAACAGAAAAGAAAATTTTGATCAATAAAATTTGATATTAAAGATTTTAGCATTCATTTAAATTGAGGTCATATAATTAATAAAAGAACCGAATACACGAGTAACTTAATATTCTAAACATTATATAATACACTTGTAACACAATTTAAAAATACAACTAAACAATAAATCAGTATTTTTATATGAATCTAAATTTTAACGAAATTATAAATTTAATAGTATTTCTAAAGCGACTAATAAAAACATATTTAAATTACATTAAGTATATTCTATACTTATACTTATAGTTATACTTATGTATATATACAAAAATATTGTCAATAATTCCATCAGATGAAGTATTGATAGTTTCTTTCTAGGGGCTTGTAAACTCTAAAATAATAATATTCTAAACATTTAAGCAAATTTAACTCTGAGAATCAAAATATATTTTCAATTAAAATTAATTACCTACTATGTAATATCTATACATTTTAGTTTTTGTTTCGAATTTTTTAAATTTATTGTTAATTACATATTTATTTCCTCTACTTGATATATAATTGATCATAGTAATGTACCCTTATCCCTCAAATTAAATATATAAATACATAAATATAGGTATTCTGCAAAGAAGACGTTGAAATTTCTTTACTTACACTTTGCAAACTTGATATATTTTCTGAAGAGCAAAATGTCACTTCACTTTACCATTAGCCTCAAAATAATTATATGATAAATTATATCAATTTCATGTGTATTGCACTTATTCAATCTAGGTATTTCTGTACCATTTTGCATAAAGGTTGACACATTAATTGGAAAATTATTAACTCTAGAGAATAAGCCTCATCGTTATTCTATAGGTAATAGACAATATTTTTTATTAAAACTGCATTGCGCTGAACAATTTACACTTGATACTTATTATATATTTTTACGGTACATAATTGATCTCTGTTTTTATTAATTAAATAATTAACGAATTTTCCTGACAAAATATAATTTCAAAAATACATGTTCCGATTTTTGCATTTGATTCTACCATTCTGGTTGTTAATTTTAGACATAAAAAAGATGCTACTATGATAATATACGTTATTAGTGAAGTTACTGTCCAGTTCATATTATCAACTGTATATAGAAAGTGAGGATTACAAAAGGATGTCTTATGAACTTGAATCAATACTATTATGTGTAACATGGCTCCTATTACAACTCTAATGTGTATATGTGTGTGTTGTCATAATGGCAGAATTCGAATGTGCAATATGGAAGGAATATATTGAACAGCAGAGCGAGCTATATCCGTGTATTATATATATATCATACGCGCGCTAAATGTGCCGGCGGCATGTCTCTGTTTAGTTGAATTTACTCATATTTTGATATCGAGTAATGGGACTTGACAGCATTTTAGGCTTTAATCTCCAAAGGAATTAGAGCTATCTCATAGTGTTCAGCTACCAATTCCCGTTTTTTAAATACTTCAGTTGGAATTTTAAATATTTTTCATGCGTTGCATATTTTATTGTGTATATACATAATATAGGAATTTATCATTTTAGATGATGAAATATTATATTTTAAAATGTACATGTAAATTTCACTTTGGAATATTCTTCGACATATTTTTAAATATTTCAAGTCTTTAAAATAAATAACATCTTTACACAGAGACATGCAAAATATTATAAAATGTTTAGACATTCATTCCTGTATACATATACATATGTACCTATATATAAGATAACGCTTCACTGTGTATTCAATATCAGTATTATTACTTGATTATATAAAATTCTATAACTACCTTCTAAAAATGCACAAAAGTGGTTTAACAATTTTCTTTTAACTACTTTTTAAAAGTTTCTAATATTGAAGTACAAAGAAACATATGTATTATGTTTAGTATATAAATGAAACATCCGTGTCATATTTCTGAGTAGAATGCTATCTTCTTTTACACATAAAGATGTCATTAAACATACCTTTGTTCCTGTTTTTTTAATATATTATGTGCTTTTCCTTAAAATACAATAATACTTAACTGTTAAAAAAGAATTCTAAGGATTTTTAGATGTAATAGATACAAAAAACTGGTTTTTAGTATATTTTGTGCTTTAGATAATTAATATATAATGTGTCAATTGTTAAATTTTATTTTAGAATAGTAATAGATAATATATGGCCAAATGTAGATAAATTGTGGCCAACAAATGAATTTGGATAATAAATAGCAAATTATGTTCCAAATAAGTATACATTAATATATATAGCACTACCAATAGTGTGCAATAATAAAAGCAAACAAGTAAGCCAGTAAGATATCCGGAATGTTTTCTTCAGTAAATGTTCTTTTAAAGAATAGACCAGAGACATGACAATAGAAATAAAGTAACTTAACCAAAAAAATAAAAAACAACGTCAGAAGTGTAATAAAAAAATAGTAAAAATTTAAACAAAAAATGCATTAATTTAAAAAAAAAAGATGAAACATTTTAGATGGATTCAATTTTTCTTACACAGCTCTGTTATTTAATGATTCATTTTATAAAATTAAAATTATATTTTTCGTAAATGCTCATATTATTATTTTTATGTTTATGCTTGTAGAATTGGACATTTTCAAGAAAAAAACATTGAAAATATTGCCATCAACGTGTACAATTTTAATAAATTTATACATTGTAAATCATTTGCGTATTAGGTTTTATTAAATCATTATAAAAATATGTAAAGCACAATAATAAATTCTTTGTGTCCTATTGTATGCTGTTTAAATTACATTAATATAGCACTTGACAAATAAAAACAGACCATTTTAACACAAAACCTTGACACGCAATACTATACCACTCAATAGCAAGTAGTACATATATTTAGTAAAGCTAATAATAATATTAATTTTCAAGAAATATTATAAAAATAATTGTTTTAGAGAAGACATATTTGTTAATACATATATGTTAATATCGTCTTTTATTCTTTCACCGTAAATCGATGTTGGAGAAAGATCTTCGCTTTTGACAACAAATTTCTTTTTCAATTCTTCTTTTCACTATTTTTCGGATAATCCATTTATGTTAATAAATCAAAACAAATATCTATGATTTACACACATAGACACACACACATATATAAGGTTATCTGAAAATGCTTTTTTTAACCATCAGTACAAACTCATGTAAAATTTGAAATATAACTTTTGTTTAACCCACAGATGCAATATTTATAAAGAATAATTATCCCAGTATATATATTAAGAATTGAGAGTAGAATACACTTTAGAAACATATTTTATTAAATATCAAACATTTAAAAGCTTGACACAAACCCTGTTGACAAGAATATAAATATATATTTTCTCAATCTTTTATTTAAGTTTACTTGTGTATTATAGTTTCACCCGTTTCATAGTGAAGTTTCCGACGAAATTTAATGTTTATAAAGAGTTTGTTTTGAAATAAATACTTTCCATTGAAGATGCAATTGCTTAGCTATGCAAAAAGCTGAATATATAAATACACATGAAATTTCCTATATTATTACATATATACAAAGGAATGATTGACGTTGAGGAATATCAGTTTATTATTTTGTAATATTTTGTAAATTTTTTTAACATAATATTCCCTCATTGTACTTCACATATAACTATTACAGCTAATTTGAACTTCAGTTAGAAATGTGAAACTCTCACCAAATAGGAAATTTATATTTACAAATTTGAGAAAATTGAGAAATAAAAGCCATCTCAAATTTTTCTTTTTATGTAATACTTAAGTCGAACAATACATATGAATATTGAAGTAATGCAGTATTTTATTTATACCTATTTAAGCACATTACAATTACTTGAACATACAATTACTTGTAGTGCAGCATTTCATTGTGCACTTATATTGTTAATAGTCGTTTTTAAGTCGTATTTCACACTGTAATGAAGAAAATATTTTACAATTTAACTTTTGAAAATTCAAAATATACCATTTACGTATCTAATTATGTGTTCTAGATAAACACCGGATAAAGTAACGGCAGTAAACATAACACGAATAAAACAAAAATAGTTTTAATAAACACACACAAAAAGATGACTGTATAATTGTTCGTTGTTTAATTGATTTAAATTTAATTAACAATACGTAATGTTCCTCTAATGCCTCACTGTCTTACTCTAGTGGGTTACTTTCAATTTCCATTGTATTATTTTTCATGTTTTTTTTAATGTTTATATTCCATAATTGGTTACTTGGTTCTAATTTTAGGCCCTCATTTTGTATAAATATGAACGTTGATTATTTGTACTTTTTATATAATTGATTTGTAACATGTATGCCTCTTCTTTCCTTCTAAGAAAGAAAGAAATCACATCTGCAAGGTTTTTAAGATTGATGTTGGTATTAATTAATCTATTGCGCTCTTTGAAAAGTACACACAAATCAGTACCAAACTTGTATAATAATTTATGGCAATACTATAATAAGGTAAAGTAGATGTATTCATTTTTTTATGCATAAAATACTATATATATTTTTAACAGGCACTATATTATTTGAAAATTAATTTAGATTACATCGTAACAATATAACTGATATAAAGTTTTTCAACATATATTAACAGGAATATTCATTGATCTTTTCTAATTTTATAAGGTAAATATGTATAATATATACATTTCATAATTTTTGATTTTGTAGGATTATATAACATTCATGAGTATTTCTTCATTAAATAAGTTATTTCTACCGATGCTAATTCTACACCATCTAACGAATAGAATGCTGTCATTGTAAGAATAATGGAAAAGTTATGTAAAGCTGTCGTCAGATTACGTAAACCTGTTTAATATTTCAGTTTCTACGTCGATCAAGGCGAGTTCTCCTGATTATTTAATGTAAACAAGATAGACTTCCCTATTTAAGGTCATGCCAGTTATGTCATTAATAGAGGATAATTTTAATAATAAAAAAATATTTAAAGATTTTTTTGTTGTTTAAAATGTTTCATTATTCAAAATTATATTAAATTAAGATATATCCACATCGAATAAAAACATGGTTTCATAAATAAAATTATAAATTAATTGAATAATTCTTAAATATATAAATAAGCGTTTAAACCGCTGAACATTATGACTTCAAATTCACTTTCTTACGAAAAAATAGTTTATTGGATAAATGAAATGTAAATCAATATGGAAAAAGTAATAAACGTACGCTACTGTGCGTTTTATTGCTGGTCAGCCATGAAAGAGAGGAAATATGACAAATATCCGTTGGCAGTAATTGACCGAAATCCCAAACTGCTCCAGATTCTTTCACACAAGACAGAAGCGTTCACAATTAAACAGTTGAGTTCGGCGGACCACGATAGACAATACAATCAAAAGATTGTTTCTACTTCACCATGGTGACTGATAGACAATTCTTATATAAACCGCGTTGAAAGCAATAATTTGAGAAATATACCTTGCATGTAACAGTTTATTTAATACATAATAAATATTATATACCTACGTCGTTTCTTAAGTCTAATATTGCCAAATTTCCTGGCATGAAGTAACATTTATTAACTATTTTGTCATACAAATAACTTTGATAATATCTTATAAATATCATCGACATTGGAAACAGTCCCGTATTATTATTGTAAATTACGAAGTGTGAATAAAATTAATCCCTTATAGAGGCAAATTATAAAATTTTAAATTACGCTTGTCAACATTTCTTGTTATAATATATGCTTAAAACTATAAATTGAATTTATTAATGTTTATTAATGTAATATTAAAAGTAATTTGAAAATTGAATTGTCTGAAATTATTCATATTAACGGATATTTTATGACGTATTGGATATTTTGTTTTTATATTTTTTACACTAACGAGGGATAACGATTCTTTTTGGGGTAACTAAATTGACATTTTCAAACCCCTCGATCTTCTTTTGTAAATATTTTAAAGAAAACCGGACAATTTGGAAGCAAAAAATATCTTAAGATTTTTATTTTGATAAAAATATTCAATTTCCATATTCAAGCATTTATATACTAAAATCTACAAAATGGCGCATAACTCATAATATATAGGAAAAATACAATTCCGTTGCAAATTAAACATATTAATGATAACAATTATTTTTTATGTTGTGTTCATGAAATTATACTAATATATGAAATATTTTGCAAATATTAATTGTTATGAATTGATATGAAAACAAACACGACAGTGTCGCCAAAATGAAAGCCAAGAAACGAGCTCCTCAAAAATAAAGCTATTAAAAAAATTGATATAAAAAGGGCACCAAGATTTAATTGTTACAACGTTTACTGTTAAATATGCATATATAAATAATATGTAACATATGAATTTTAAAACTGGAAATTTCATAAAATTTTAGAACAAAAAATTATGAAAAATTCTTAGCAATGGAACATTTTTACAGAAGCAATGAAACTCATTCAAATATTCGTTCATGATTAATTGTTACATAATAAGCTAATTCCTATAAAATAGTAAATAATAAAACAATTTATACTATTGCCAAGAATTTTTTGTCTATTATGTTTCTAAATTTTCCATTTTAGATTTACTGTATATGTTACTTATTAATCTATAGTTTTTTTCAGTATACATTTTAACAATTAAATATTGGCACCCTTTTAATATCAATTTCTTTAATAGTTGCACTTTAAATCATCAATACAATTTTAACTCTTTACTTTTTGCTTTTAAGGAGTTTATTTCTGAGCTTTCCTTTTTGCATCGCTGTCGTTTTCGTTTTGATAAAAATTTATTAACTGCCTTAAAGTCTCAAATAAATCAATGTCAATAATAACATTTAGATTATAACGAATAAAACCAGTATGGCATTTTGGAGGAACAAGTTTATAAAATTAGATTTGCAATGATATTCAAAGTTAATTAGAACAAACTAATTTATAACTACAGATGTTGTCGCATTATGGGAACAAAAAAATAAACAAATTACTAAAAATTTAATACACTACAGTACTGAATAAATTCATCTACATTATTTATTTTATTTTTCCAAAACGATTCTCGAGAGGACGTCACTATTAAAAATATAATTATAAATGTAAAATCTTTTAGTTAAACAGTATCATGTAATTTTTGCATGAATTCATATAATCATGTAGCATTTTTGTTTTACACCAAGTAGCATACAATTTTTATTGTATAATATAAAGTTATATTACTAAAAGAAGTCATTTTGATATAATACGCAATTTTAAAATAATATATAATTTTCAACGTTTAGAATTTGTCACAAACTAGAAAAGCAAGTGTAATTATTAAACTTGTTGACTAACATTATTTTCATATAAAAATGTTCATTTTCTAAAAGTTTGTGTTAATAAAAGAATTACATATAACTGAAAATTTTATTTAACAGGAAGTCTAATAACTTGATATATCTTTACTTAACGAATGCAATTAATATTATTGAAAATATAATTATGTTTAGCAGAAAGGCTAATAACTGTATATCTTTACTTAATGAAAGCAATTAAGCATTTGATTAATTTTTGAAATATGATTTAGTATCAAAAATACAAAGCATAGGAAGTCTTCATTAATCTTTTAATTTTAGAACATTTCCGTGTTTAAAAGCGTATATTTCATATTATTTGTAACGTAACACACACACACATACAAGGTACGTGATATGAAAAGCATATTTTATGTATATGCATGAAAATAATTTGTCTTCAGATTTATTTAGAAAAAATTAGTCAAGAGAAATAATTATTTTTCAATAGTTTATTTTTAAAGTATGGAAAATATAAAACAAATTTAAAATTCTAATTGAAATTAAAATAATTTATTATTAGAACTAAAAACGTAGTTTTGATAAATAGTATACCTTTAAGTTATAGTTGAATTAGCAATTGTATCGTAATCTAAGTGGACGAGTGTTAATATGATACTAATTGGAAAGAATAAAGCGTCACTAAAAGATTAAACAGCTAATTAATGATATAAATATCTTACAAGTCAGTTGTATGCGATAATTTAATCGTTTTATATTTTTATAAATAGGCCATAATATAATGTAGGATGTGTAAATATTGACTGCATGATATGCCATGCACGTTTTGAATGCACTAAGTGAACTTTATTGGTATTTCTAAGCATCTACATCAAATTTATCTACAGGGTGTCCCAAAATTAGGTATACACCTACATATGTATACTTTTAATATCTAATATCTTTGGCAAATAAGTGGCTTTTAATATCTATTGACAACTTTTTTAAATTTAATAAAACTTTATTATCTATTAATTGATTAATTTTAATTTTAATCTTAATTTAATATCAATTGAATTATAAATTTGAATTTAGATCTAAATTTAAATATCTATCGATTTATAAATTTGAATTTTCATTAACAATGTTCATGTTCTGAAGTTCAATAATCATGGAAGCCAGAACTGGCCTGAATTTTGCAGAGTGGAAACAAATTCTTAAGTGTTTATTAAAGTATGAAAGCATAGTAGAAGTGCAACACCAATGGAGCATTTTGTTTAAAAGTAATCCACCAAATTGATTTCTCGCATATGTGACAAATTTGAATAATAATAATAATAATAAGCTTTATTCATCATTGTGACAAACGCACAAAGTAACAAAAAGTGGTTTACAGAGCAGTGATAAGAATTACATAATAATAACAATAGACTGAGCTTAATATATATATATATATATATATTAACGTGACAAAGCATAATGTAGTGGGGAGTAATTACAACAGAGTGATAAATCGGGGGATTAACCAGAGAGGACATAATCAGTTAAGATCTCAAACAAAGAGCATACGAGTGATGAAGTTTTTTTGGTTTACAGGGGTTAGAACAGGGGTCTGAAAATTGTGTGGGCGATCTCTGAAGAGGAGGTAACTATCCTTGAATAAACTTAAACTATATTCAAAGTTTAAAATAAATATTATAATTGCGTAGCGTTCAGTATTCATGTTTTACAGTGGAGAAAAAGAAACTTTTAAATGTTACCAGTCTTGATGAAAACTGCTCCAATAAACCAGTTCAAAGTAAAGACTTCTTAAATATACTTCTACTATTACATTTGAAAAATACGAATTGATTATTTATGACTAGAGTTAATTAAAGCTGAAAACTATATATATTTGTGTGATATAGATTTAAATCAACTCCAACCTTAAAAAAATCTGACTAAATATCTAAAAATTGCGTCGTAAAGAATTTACGAATGAGAACATGATATCATGTATAATTATATATATTCTTAGTTCAGGATATATACCTTTGTATTTCAATTTTTATTTATTTTTAGTTCACTATTTAGTCTTTGCGTAATTATTATATATATATCTTACTTGGTTTAAAATAATTACATATATTTACAGGAATTTGTTACCTAAATTCAAAATGGCTTTGTTTTTTGCAGTTTAATCATTATTCTTAATCTGACTTTTAAATCATTATTTTTATTCGGTGAGAATTTTTACCCGTTTTTCAGTATATGTATGTACTTTAGAAATAAAAAGAACGTTATAAATTTTAAATTATCTCAAAAATGTTAGATACATTATTTACTAAAGAAAACTGGCTTTCAATTAACACATTATACATATCTATGTAAATAATACACTGCACTAAAATGTATCAATTTTAATTTTCTATTCAATAATTTCACATTAGTAAACTAGTATTTCTCAAAACATAAACTTATTTTGTTAAACTTACCATTTTCAAGGGTAATATTCCCTTTAAAACTTTAAAATTCAATCTTATGAATTGCCTCTTTATCAATGTTATGTGTGCATGTTTTGAAAAAATTAATTTGATTGCCGAATTATGAGACAAGAGTAGTATATAGATGAACACATGAGCCTAGCGGCTGCAAGTTTCCCCCACTTTTCTGATATTTTCTATCTTATAGTGCTTTGATACTTTCGATTTTACCTCTGCTCGTGTCTTCACATATTTTTAAGAAAGTCTCATATTTTATCAAATTTTCGAGATATATTCTCCTCCTGATTACACCGTGTATATTATCTTCTATTCTCTAAGCCAATTCCATTATTTCAATTTTGCATTACGTGTCTACATATAGTTGCAGCAGCAGCCTGTGAGATCCCATTTTACGAAAATTTTAGAGCACGCATGTTACCAATTCGACTAGTAGAATAACCGTAAAGAAAATATTGGAGGGAAGATGAGGTCAATAATTTTTCATGAAAAATTCTGTCATCACAGTAGGAACAGAGGGACATACAAATCGTTATACAATTACACCAATGTGCACATACATAGTACAAAAGACCACATATATACATTTTTAAGTATATTTTAATTTAATTTTAAGGTATTTCACGCAGCAAATTTTATTGTCTACATATTATATCGATTCATAAACGAATTTGTTACTAATAATAATATATATAAATACATATAATGCATCTTTCGAAATATTTATACATTCGATAATTTTGCCGTAGACGTTCAATAATATATATTTTTTAAACTTTATCAAGTCAACTAGATTTAAGATAAAACTTGCTGCCCAATTATTACATGTACCATTTAATTCTAATTAACGCGTAACTTGTTCTAAAATATCACAATTTCAATAATTGCAAGCATATATTAAAATAAGGTAATGCGTTTAAAAAAAACTTAAATATTAAAATGATTATAACATCAGTTTAATGTACATTCGTACAAGTATAGACATAAAAAGCGATGCAATCATTTTATTATAGCAAATTTACTGTATAGGTTTGCCCAATCAAATGTAGACGCAGGACAGATCAAATGTGGCAATGTCAGATCAAATATAGACAGCCAATAATTTAAATTTGAAAACGTGTTTTTCGTCGGATCAAATGTGACGACAGTCAGATCAAATATAGACAGCCGAGAATTTAAATTTGAAAACGTGAATTTTGTCGATTCAAATGTAGACAAGGACACATAAAATGCCTCAGTGACACATCAAATATAGATTCAATGAGAATAAAATTAAGGCAGCAAGTTTAAAACTATAATATACACTAGAGTAAATATATTTGTTAGTAGTTGTTAACATTTATATACGTACATTTTTATTACACGTTTTCCATGAAAGTTCAATAATTATTGGACTTTCTATGACTTTATTATAATCTATGTTTTTCGTAGTTATTCGTAGTTATTCGTAAAATATGTATAAAAAACACAAGATAAACAGACTCATCATTTTTATATATGTGTTTTTATGTTTATACGTTTATATATGTGTTTATATAAATAAAAAAATATAATAATATATATAATATATATAATTCATAAAAGCAAAACATTTAATTGCAACATTATTCAAGAATTCAGGTTTAAGAGTTTAGTAATAGAAACACATTTTCTGCCATAGTTACATGTTCGTTTTTCTCACAAATTTGTGCCAGAGTTTCTAGACACTCTTTATGTTGCTGAAATAAAACTTGATACAGCTGTTCATACCTATATCTTTAGGAGTAAGACAGGTATAATTTACACTAAATTGTATTCTTAATAAGACTATTTATTTTCTACATATATAGCGATAATATATAGCATAAAGTATTTACTTTATTACTTTACTAACAACTACTTATATATATTTTTAATTTTCTGAATTATTTTGTTTACAGTAAAAATAGCGCATCTATATTTGATTTGTCGCTGCCGCATTTGATGTATCGTTGTCTACATTTTATCCGACAAAATTCGCGTTTTCAAATTTAAATTCTCGGCTGTCTATATTTAATCTGACATTGCCGCATTGATCCGTCCGGCATCTACATTTGATTGGGAAAACTAATGCACACCATCTGTGATTGTTCCAATGTATAATGTAATTGGGTCAATTTCAGTTATTAGATGACTTTAGGCTTTGAAAATGACATAAAAATAACGTTTAAAGATTAATTTTTAAATACCTTTTTATAAAATACCAAAATTTACATATATTTTATGTTAGAAAAATCATGGCACTCATCAACAATTTTTCTTAAATATACACATGGTTTTCCTATAAGTAGCGTGACGTATGTTAGTCTATTAAACATAGTGTAGTTAAAAAAAGTAACATTTTAATTCTTAGTGCATTATGATATGAATACTAGATAAGTTAACTGTATACCATAAATGAATAAAAACATTTGAATTACTTTCTTTACACTTCTAAGCATCGTAAGTGACTAAAAAATCGTAATTATCACTAAATGTTAGCATGAATGTAATGAATATATCTTTGCTGTGAATCGCAAAACATGTTACTGTGATATATTACTACACATCTATGACACTCAATAATATAAGCATTAAATATATGTATCTTGTCATTCACGGAATATATGACACACCTCTATTATATGCGTAACATATGTTAGTGAAATATGTGGGACATAGCATTTTTGATTGACTATCAAACGATAATTTGTTTTGTTTTTCTAAATACGAGATGTATGCATAATAATAATAACATAATAAAGAGACACTTATTTTAAAATAGCCAGTACAATAAATAAATGTCAACTTGATAGTGGGACACGGCATATTAAAGTCTGTAGTCAGATTCCACCCATTAAATTAAAGCGATAAGAAAGTCAATTACGTTAAACATGAATTATAATATTAACAACACGTGTACGTATACAATATGTCAATTAGGCATTAAGCCGTTAAACTATGTACGAGTTGTTACAGCACTATAGGACAGTATTAATCACAAAGTCATCAAATAACTGAAAATGACACAATAATGAATAAGTAATAGTGATGATAAAAACGGTATAAGTAAAATTTATTGCATACTCTAAATATAATTATGAGAAATTATAACAAAATAACAATAGTCATCAAATAACTGAAAATTACCCTACTATACTACTACTATATACTACTATATACTACTATATACTACTATATACTACTATACTACATAATAATAATTTATTATACTAAACGTCACAGGCGAGAGTTTAGATTATTGTAGCGTTTCAAATTAATATTCTAATAACCTTTATGAAATGTACTATATATATCTCCAATAAGGCAGCCGGAACAGGATACCTCATTTGTACTTATAATGCCCCATTTATGCAGTTAGTATATACATATTTATATTGGGGATAGTTTATTGAACTTGTTTAAAAATGAAAACTGTTCATTACACCATTTATGAACCTCATTATAAATGAACCTCCTCTGCACCTTTTATAAACTGAATTGTAGATATTCTCGCTCAAGCAAATAAATTTAATTACTCTAGCTATTTCTGATGGAAATTTAAAAATACAAGAAAAGCTTAACTAGCTGGATATACTAGTTGTGTGCTTTCAATCTTTTAGATCAATAAAACGCAGTTTTTTCTGAAATTTTTAATGTTATCTTAAAAATTTTAATTGGAGTATTATCGATAAATATTACAATATTTTTATTGATTGCAAAATATTGAATTCATATTGATTTTAAAATAAATCGATACTGTTGATTATCTCCAGGAGACTAAGTGTGGAATGCGATAACCGTCCTAACAAAGTTAGGAGCTCCTCCAACCATTGCAAAATACTGCTAAAAATTAGGTGCTCCTAACTTAGTTAGGACGGTTTTCGCATTCCACCCTTACTTACGATAAACGATCACAGGTCACAGATAGTTATATATACATGCGTGTGTGGTGTGCGTGAGTGTGTAAAATTATGTGCAAAAGAGTATTATCCTCTTTCATATCCATTAAAAATAAAGTAACATTTTTTCTTGGAAAACACCTTAGTTTAAAAGAGTCGTGTATTTTATTATTTATACTTTGGTCGGTATATGATTGTAAAAGTATATTTAATACACTTTTATATTTGTAATTTATGTACTCATCATTATTTTTTTTTATATAAATTCAAATTCTCAGTGCTGTTTCATGTTTATAAATACTATTTCATAAGTGTACTCTTAATTATTTTATTTCTTTATACCTGTACCTGTTTGTATTACTTTCTTATTGTTAAATGATTTTATGAGTTTTTGATTATGCTTTAAATAATTATATATCTTTCACAAATTCAGGGGCGTCTGAAACCACGATGGAGAGTATGTGGAGGGTAATCCTCTATTTTTCTAGCTATTATCGTTCTGCACATGGACACAATCTTATAAAAACAAGATATTATTGTTTTCAATTTATTCGGTTTCAACGGTATTTGTTTATGTTAACAAATATTGGCGTTATTTAATTTTAATTTAACTTTGTTGAAAATATAAAAGATTGATTATTTAAAAGTTAATTTAGTACCACGGATGACTATATCTATAATTTAAATATCCATAAGAAAATTATCCTTTGTTAGCATTGAGTATTATGCATTACATAGCACGTTTCATTATATTTTCAAACTTGTACTGTCAACGATTCAAGATTACGTCATAGTTCGGAACGATAATGGCGTCATATTTTATCTTCTTTCTCTCTTTCACCTATAGAAACGGATTACTAACTATTAAGAAGGACATTTTTCTAACTAAACATGGCACTAAACGGTTTAAACTATGAAATATATATTTTTTTGTTGTACAACGCTGCTTTCTTATTTAGCAAACTCAATACAGGAGTATCGATTGCTTCAAATACACAAATACGTTTACTTAACAGAGCTACATTACCTTGTAATGGCGAGATACAACAATAATTTTTCTATTAAAAAATGCTACCCGATGTACGCATATTTCCGTAAATTGTTTGAAGACTCTATCTGTGAAAGTCGTTTTTCAATATAGGTACACAAATAAACCGATGTACGAAAGTTTTAAGAGACATTGTCTATTTATTTTGAAATATTAAAAGAGGCCTTGTTGCCCTAAGTACCTGCTGTTGGTTGCCATCAGTTTAATAAATGTTCCCTTCTTGAAGTTGTTGATCCATTCCTATGCTATCACAAAACACTACACGCCATTTGAAGATGTGGTCCAACTTTCCCAGGAGCTATGCAAATATTTTATGCTGTTTCATGTGTCACGCTCGTCTGTCTAACTTATATTTATAAAAGTTTACATTTTAGACTTTACTATATATGTATACTTAGATATAATTCATTATTATACCTTATTTGTTTATTCATATTTTGTTTAAATAAATACATTTAAACATAAAAGAGTTAGTCACGTTTTAAGTTTCACTTACCTATAAATTGCACATATTTCTACTTTTTCACATAAAATAAAATCTTGCCGTGAAACAAGATTTTTTAACATTTTTTTCTTTGTTTAACTGTGTTTTTGTTTAGGTGAAACAAATATTAGTATAATTAAAGATCGGGATCTATAGACGTTTTCTCTTCTTTTTGTTACCATGAATACATTTCAAAATATATGCGATGCTTCTTCCATATTTAAAATTTTTTCTAATATTCCTTATTGATGGCAGCTATAAAGTAAAAAGAAATTCTTTTCAGTAAAAGTGTTAAAAGAGCATAAAATATAAAACATTGAAATGGTTTAATTCTCCATCAGCTTGAAGATTGCAGCTAATCTTGTCACCAATGATTAAAGTTTATTTCAAAATTGCAATCGATTCTTAAGATAAAAATTTGTAGTCCAAATTTTAAAGATTTCCATTATTTTAATGATGTGATGTCAATTATCGTTTTTATTTAAAAATTGAATGTCAAATTTGTTGCATTTAAATTTTGGATTTTATTAGTTTATTGCTTTAAAAACTTTTTAAAACCCGTTCTATATATATCGATAAACTACACTTTTCCAATTTTGTTTTTATTTTGCTATTTTGAGCAAATATATTTTAATATGTTTAGTATATGTAGTAATTAAATCAAATTATCAAAGATTATCCTACGAAAAAGGATTTACCCAATTCGAATCTAATAAAATATATTACACCATTTATCCAAAAGCCAAATGCATTTATGTTGGTGATGAATATAAAATATGTCTTACAATATCAGCAGTTACAAAGTTAGCAGTAACTCTTTAATTTTTGAGTATATTGATACAATTTTTAACCTTTTAATATAAACAAGTAAATATGTAGAACAACCGGTGGAGTTCCTACAGGTAAGTTAATAAAACTTGGGATATATTGCCTCTATATTAGTACGGCTAATTTTATGTGTTTAATCAAATAAGTTATGATAATAATGTTGATCATTTTTTCGTGTTACTTTTCAAAATTCCTTAGGAGAACGTATGAGGCAAGTAATAATAGGTGCCTACAAACAAGCAATTTCCAGTTATTATAGTTATCAACATAATGTATAATTGTCGTTACTTTTCGTACTATTTCACTTTTCAAACCTATTTGTTAGAAATCTCAATAATAATCTAACAATAATTTATTAACCATTTCTCTTATAGCTCAGTAGTACCCTTGACGAGTAGAATTAAATACTTTTAGCAGTTTTATATATTTTTGATTATTTTTAGATTTTAGAAGAAAATGTATGCATTATTTTATTTAGGTGGATTTCTTTGAATATATTTGTAGGCACTCCTTTTTGTCTTATTTTAATGTCCAATTATTTAACTGAATCATTAAAAAATGTCAATAGATATTATTATCTTTACCTGTTTATTTTCAAATTTCGTGTTTTAAGGTATATACTGAGGAATTCAAACCGATAATTTTTGTAATAGTTATCTCACGACTTACTCTTATCAAAACAAAAACGATATCGTCGCAAAAATGAAAGCCAAGAACTGAGCTTCTCAAAAGAAAAACGTAGAAATGATATTGATGATATGAAGTACAACCATTAAATAAATTGATATAAAAAAGACTCCAAGATTAAAAGAAAGTAAAATAATATTGATAATACATAGTACAGCCATCGAAGAAAGTGATATAAACATGGCGCCGAAATGTAATTGTTACAATTCTTGCTGTTTAAAATGCATAAATATATATATATCAATATGGAACATAGGTATATATCTAAACTGTAAAATTGATTAAAATATGACAACAAAAATTATGTAAATTCTTGGCAATAGTATATATTATATTACTTTTAATATGTTTTATAATTGGCTTACTTAAAGCAACTACTTAATATGTATTAATGTGGGTTCCATTACTTTTTTTTAAATGAGCCATTTAAACAGTTTATTTATATCTATGGTTCATTTATTCATTAATTGCGCATATTTAAATATGCTAGTTAAAAACATTCATTTTGGCATTGATTCTCACTGATTTCGACGAACGGTGTCTTTTGCCGAATCATGCATTTCGTCGAACTGTGGACTTAAATGAAAATTCAGTATCAATCTATGGTAAATATCGATTAATTCTGATTTATAATTTCCGTCAATTTTCCTTACATGGTGGTTTAATTATAGAGTAATTAAACCAAAGACCTTTAAATATTAACGTTATTTCATTCTAATGTCTTTGAATTAAACACAAATATTTCATTTTTATTGATTTCTCATTCATCACTCTGTCAATTATCAATAATATACAATCGTTGTATTTTGTGAAAATGTCTTTAAACTAGTCTAAGTTGGTAGTAGTAAGTTTTGAGGACTACGTAATATATAGAAACAATATATGCATATAAACAATTACGTAGTCCTCGGTAAATATTCCCACAAAATGTATTATTTGGTCACCTATTAGGTACTTTAATTGATTTCTAATGAGCAAGCATAACAAATATCAATAGGTATATTTATATAGTTTTACAACAATTTGAACTATGCAACCCTTTTGTATATGAATTTACTGTAATAATTTTAAATAAAATACCTTAAGGTTTTTTAAGGTTTTATGCCCTTGGATGTAAAATATATAAAAATTCTTTCACGTAATGAGTTAGTAGTATTGAACTGAATACAGAATTAGTAAGAGTGAAATCTTTGTGTTTAAGTACTCTATTGGTTTAATATTCAAATAATAAGTTTTATTGTTATGTGTTTATTTTACAAAAATCAACATTCAATTTATATTAAAAATTATATCGTTTAATCGATTGATTAAGTATGTTATTATATAATTATGCACCTTAAGAACAAAATTATTATACAAACTTTTTATGTCTCATTAAGGTAATTAATCAGGTTATTAATTTTATCATCAGTAATTTAATATACAAAGAGATGTCTATAGTGGTATGTGCAGATATATAACTGCTAAATCTTCCATTTGAATAGATAGGGGCCTCATCAATGAAGAACAAATTGCTTTGTGGCAAATTACTCTCTTTTAAGATCACCATTTTGACAAATATTCTTAATTCTTTCTTCTCATAGAAGTTTGTAAATGGCTGTAATATTGTGATTAATGGTGTCAAGTTTTCTTTTTCTGTTTTGACTATACCTATATGCACTAGATTATTAGATGTATAATTAATTCTAACTACTCTTTTAAATACCTGCATATATAAAATTGTGTGCAAGCTAAAATACGTGAGAGTATTTTAATATTATACAATAGATGATATACAACTTGTTTTGTCATTGGGCATGTGATTTTTGTTGACTTACAAAAAACTGTTGCACCTAGTAATACCAGATCAGTTGAAGTAAAACTTGTACTTAGTCCTTATTTATAGAGATGGGGTTTATTAACTATGCCTATGGAATATTAGAAGGTTATCATAAAAATAGATTAGAAATTTGATTACTTAGAATAATTTAAAATAAGATTATGTCATAACGGTTTTTAAACTCCAAATAATTGTTACTGTTTTTAGAAGATTTCCAATTTTATCAGTTTTTTTAATATGGAATAGATTTTTTATTACATGAATTGTGTAGTGCTTAGTTATTTTGATTAAAACTATAGATTTTAATTAAGATAGATTTCATTATCAATAAAAGTCTATGATTTGAAACACATGTTTTGTTAATATTAATCAGTTTAATATGTTTCATAGGATAAACTATCTGTCAGCTTGATGTTTTAAATTATATGCTACTGAGTATATAGTACAGTATTATGAATAAGAGTATTAATACTGTATGTTATATCCTACATACTCAAATATATGTATACGTTTTAATACAGTTTTAGATGTATCATTACTACCAGTACTAATTAACATTGTAAATTACTGTAAGCAATTTAAAGATTTATATATGTAATATTTAAAAAATCAATTATGATTCATTTTAATTCTTATTACGTTCGCTCTATGTTATGGATTTATTCAAATTACTGCTTAGCAATATTGTTCTTCATTTTATTCGAATTACCTTGTTAGTATGTGTGAAATGGAGGTTGAAAATGTCCTTGTTATTAAAAGTATAAGGTTTATAATATTATATTATGTAGGCTTGTAATGTGACATTTTTTAATTGATGATTATTTGTGTAATTAGATTTGAAAGAAGGTGACCTATAAAAATATTGCCGTATATAATTATAACTAAGTTCCAATAAAAAATTAAAGTACAATTTCCTTTAGATTTATTGCACTGTGTCCGATAAAGGAAAATCCATTTAAATTTAATAACTGTAATAGTGATTTAAAATGCCAGCATCTGTATCTGCAACTTTGCCAACATATACGTAATGTATAGGTCATTATAATATTGTGCAATTTAAAAGCTTGATTAATAATCACATTACAAGTAAATTATACTATGATTAACATCGAAACAATTAACGCAATATAATTAGTTCAATTACCCGCCTTCCGATTTTTATCTCATCTAATTGTGTAATCATACCGGCGCATTATCCATACTATATTTAGTGGGCCTTGTGGCAGTAATTACGTAATTACCATTTACTTATTATTAATTATATATCCCAAATCGCAATTCACGGTTGATAATTATTGCCATGACTACATTATATTACTGTCAAGGTAGACTTTTACTCTGAAAAGATTTGATTGTTTGTTTAACTTATTCTTTTGTTAATATAATTATAAGGGTTATCTTCTGAAATTACGAAATTATACACACTTTAGGACCTATTGAATATGTGTAAGTCCTAAAATTAATATATTATATCCTATATAAGAGAGTCGAACGTACATTATTATGCTTAATAAGTTAAAACATATTAAACGTCAGTTTAATTAACATCTTGAAAAGGGCATACTTACGTAAGCATGTTCAGAAGCATGTTTAAAATGATCGAATAAAATCCGAAATAAGTAAATTTCATACTTCTAATATTTTTACATATATTTCGTCCGACATATTAATAGTTTAGCCTTTTAAAATGTTCTCATTGAAAAACGACTTTATTAAATCTTATTATTTCTAGGTTGTGTTTTAAAACTTTTTTTCTAAGACACAAGTTTGGTTTAGGTCATGTAAATAGCATTCAAAAGTTGAATGCTACCATATACAGTTTTTAATTATATTTCGCTAATATCTGACTCCTACAAGGTTAGCCTTTTATAGATATTTTATATGTAAGAATAATTTCAATATATTATCTTCTCATATTCTTATAGATTAGAGTTGTTATGTACTTAACTGTGTAGACATACTCTTAAATTCAAGTACGTATTCTATTGTTTACAGGGACGTACTACATTCGTGACACTGTGTTACTTTTGTTAATAATGTTGTATATATGTATACACACATAGATATGTGTAACCAAATTACAGCAAGAACATAACGAACCAGTGTTGTATTTCCAATTGAGCATTCTCAGGATCAGACATTATCCCTTTACGATGTATAATATGTACTAATATACAGTTTAATGTACCACTTGATAGCTGCTGTATTGGTGAGACATTTAATGTGTGAAACTAATTAATTTGTATTGCTTATTGATACTGCTGCATCTACTAAATGGTGCCGACACGTTACCCACTGGAAACAATTATTATTACTGCAATGCAAATGCCAATATTGTACATATGTTGTCATTTTGATATTTTGCAACTTATGTATATCGGAAACGTTTCAGTTTTGTATTGTACCAACGCAAAAATTGACATTTTTGTGATTTTAAGTGTTGCTTATTTGACGTCTTGCCGAGTTGTTTCTTAAATGTTTTAAATCAGTTTAGATGAAAATATGAAGGCGTGTTATATCATTAAAATTATTCTAAAAATATTGTTCATTTTAAGTAAAACAACATTTACATAGATATAGCATTAGTGCAACCAACATTAGCGCTAATAATTTTTAGAAATTTATTGAATCTAGGAAAATATTAATATCTTTAATATCGTATATATATAATTATTTAAAAGATTTTCACAAGACGGATATTTGGCACAATACGACACCTTGCTTGACAGTTTAGTTAAATTACTTTCCAATTTAATGATACCATTCTTATAAGTATTATGTATCTTTTTGATCAGAAGCGAAATTAACGTGAATTGTAAGTTCATTTCTCATTTTACAAAGTATGTATTTGAAGTCAACTAAAATATAGTCATAATTTTATAGATAATGGTTTATTAAATATTTTCATACTTTACCGTTCTCTTCTTATAAAAACGTTATCACTAATATTGCTTCCAGATGAGTATATATGAGAGGGCGGACTCGATATGAAAGCAAATGCCCACACATATAATCTATGCATTTTTATTAACTATAGAAACATCTGTAAAAATTTCATGTTGATACTTCTCGTATGCTTAATTTATTGCGCTGAACCGCAAAAGAGGAGAAAATATCAATAAGTCTACTTCTACAAAATCTTTTTATTCTTAGTAAAACAGTCGTTTATGCTTCATTAACAACGTAATTTAAAAATTCATTTTTGTAATAATACAAAAATAAGCTAGTACAGAGGATAAAAATTAGATTGTAATTGTTAAAGATTTTAATATAATTAATTCGTTATTTTAAATTGATTTTTTAAAAGGGAGTTTTTTAGAGTATTAAAAACAATTTTATAAATTTTGATAAAGTTATTTGTGGGTATAATAAACTTTTAAGTGAAATAAACGTAATGTTTAAAGCAGAACTTCTTATTGCCAAAGCTCGAATGTGTATTGTTATATTTAATTGAAGATTTATTATATGTCAATTATACTTCAATTTTGGTGTAAAAATGAAATTTACTTACCTATTTCAAAATGATATTACGCATTTGAGGATTCATCTACGAATATTAATGTACCAACTTTATGTACTACTCATGAAACCATTTTAAATTAAATAGGATTCTATAGGTCTAAATGATTTCATTTAGATATATAACTTATTAAAATGACCAAAGCATATAATTCGCATAGATTTAAACGAATATTTTCTTTAGATATGTGTATGCTCTGACAGCATAATATGAGTACTTTGTAGAAAATGTTATTTCTATCGTAAAAGATTTGTTAATATATTCGTGTTATTTTTCTGTAAATAGGTTTGATTCTTTTTTTCGTTGTATGCTGCTAAGAACTATGTTTTTAAAAGATAACTACACCAAACATTTATTATAATTTCTCTATTATATCGTTGATTCTATGTCTATTTACCTTCTGCAGACTGCTGGATCAGTTTTAGACATTCCAAACGGTGTCTACTCAATTGCCTCGTACATCACAGAACCCACAGATAGGAAGCCTCACAAACTGGCTTTCTGCGCTGGAAACAAGCTTCATGTTATCAAAATTGAGAAGAAATAAGACTACTTTGTGCTATACTACTTTTTGGTAGTAACACAAATTATTCTGTATTATGTGTTTTATAGAATAATTCTACCGTCTCCTAAAACTTCGTATCAGTTATCAGTGTACATGATAGATCACTACCTATAACTTCTGCAGTTAAAATCCTAATTAGGTATTCTATTTTCATGGAATCAATTTCAACGTTGAATGTTTTGTTTTACATGAATTCAAATATAATAAAATGAATTCATCCGAGATTTCAAGCTATTATTTTTAAACAGTGTTAGTCTGTTGTTTTCTTGCTAATTATCTTCTATGCAAGCTCTATTGTTTGTAGATATTAAAACTTTTATATCTTTCATTCAATTTTATATGAGTAAAAGGTATTAGTTTCGAGCGTTTTTGTTACTCCGAACGGAAAACTAGATAGCAATCTCCCTTTTCTTATATTTTTGTCAATATTCTATTATGCATATTTTTTAAACATTGTTTATTCTCTGTTATCTCATTGTATTCCTTCCGTCCTTTTGTTAAAGTTAATATATTTTTCTTGTTATTTAATACTCTCCGTCCAATTCTATAATTACATTTACATGTTACACAGTATGATACCTACATATATTATACATAATGTGTTAATGCTTTGTCTTCTTTGGAAATCATTTGAGTTAATTCTATAATGTATAAATTTAAACTCTAGTTTAGTAGTTAAAATATTCCGATTTTTTTATTCAATGACAATTTTACTTAACATGTGTGTCTTAAAAAGCGCATTATTACAGCAAATATTTAATATTATAGTAGAAACAATAAACTAAATGACGATAATGGTAAACTACCAGGGTGTATAATATGAATATACATAATCGCAAGAATATAAGCATAATCGCAATTTCCCTTAAGTTATGATAAATTGCAGGACGAACCACTATTATATAACAGATATATAATTAATTAATTTGACTATAACTATCAACATAAACAATTGACTTATATGTATATTACAACCAGTATTATCTGATTGTAATATACCCCAAAATTATATCAATCTATTAGATAATATACAGATTACTCCAGTGTATGTGTATAAGTAGCTTTTGGCCCAAATTTGTTTAGCCTTCCCAATTTTAGGCTAAATTTAGTATAATTGGAGTCCTACCAAAGACATGAACCCTCACACTAAAAAATAGTTGAAGATAAAGTTTACATATTACTATCTCTGTAGAAGTTGGCAGTAGTTTCCAATTGAAAGGATAGAAGCTTACATAAAAAATAGCTATAAATAATATGATCCATAAAAAATATAAATTTGCAGCAATAGTTTATATCACCTATTCAAATACTAAATATAGCATCTTAATATCTAAAAGAAAGAAAGAAAGTATGTTTTTGCTTTGAGAAGTAAAATAAATTTTAACGAAATATATATTACCTGTTTAAGTTTGTTAACATAATTCAACATCTTAATTATTTAAAGGTGGCACACAACAGTACCATGTTAATACATAAAAATGACGGACTATAGCTTAAATTGTCACCAAAACATTTGACGGTTTTTTTAAGCTTTTAGCATATTATAGAGTGAGTGTTCTTGTCGCTAGATTCTTAGTAGATTCTTATAGTAGAGTCCTACTATATACATTCGGGCATATTGTGAAGGCCCTAAATTTTTCCAATTTCCGTTTCGGCTTCAATTTTAAAATTGTGTTTTGTATATTAAAGCCTTTAAATGCCTAATAACATCAGGTAGCTTGAATTAATTATGTTGAAGCAATTATATATGATACGCAAATTATATTGACACTGATTTACAATTTGGCATTTGCTGAAGAAATAATAGAGGTGATAAAAAAGCTCTCTGTATATATAACATTTCCAGAATCATCTAATAATATACTATATCGGTAGAAGCACAACAGAACAGGAATATTATAAAGTAATATATATATCAAATAGATTTTGTTAACTTGAATCAGATCAGGCGTATCTACGAGTCATACATATTATTGCGTCATCCTAATATTCTGCTAACACTTTCTGTAGTAGTTGATTTGTCTCTCAAAAGCATGTAAAAGCATGTAAAAGATAATCTAAAAATCCAATATAATGTCATTCTCTATTGGCCAGGTTTAGTAGAAAGGTACGGGGATCGTGTTTGTATATTGATGGCTGTGACATCAAGAATTTTGTTAAAAAATACAATAATCCATGATCGTCATACGAAGCACTATGTTGAACTGTTCGTACACATTTAATTTAGCACATCTTCTATAGAGACTTTATTTAACTCTAAAAGAGCTCATTGACAGTGGACATCACTTTTTGCTGTCATCCCCAGAAGCGGAAATTGATTGCAAATCACCCTCTGTATGTTAAAGTTGAAAAAAGATCATTGTATCTTCGGTCATCACGGGCGATGCGTTAGAAAATATTGTAAATTGTTGTGAAATATTTTTTTAATTGACAAAATTTCACCTTATTAAATGGATCTTTTGCTAAAGAACTAACAAATAGTCAATAACCCATGATGGTCTAAGCGATTTAAAAGTTTCAAGCGTATCGCTTGATTAATAATAATAATAATAATAATAATAATAATAATAATAAGCGTATATTTATAGAATGATGTAAACTGGGAATCGGTA
>JAYRBW010053336.1:0-11086 GCA_036023295.1 Invenusta paracnida
GTAATTCTGGACTCTTGTATTATTGTTAATATTATTGTTAATATTATTGTTAATAAATATTTAAAAAACTCAAATACAAAATTTTTTATGAAACGACCTATACTATAGTAAAGGATAGTGAGATTCTTGATAATCATGGTATGGTTGCAGGTGCAACCAGCCACCAGCTTTTAGTTCTGTATAACTATAGGGGTTACTTTTTAAATGTCAAAAAATTCATGTAATTAACAAACATATAAATCTAGTAATGTTCTAAAACATGACAAGTTATCATAATTTAGTCAAAAGTATAATATTAGGGATTACTTGTTAAATGTAAAAAAAATGTAATTAACAAGTAACCCCTATACACTACTAAAAGCTGGTGGACCACACCATGATTATCAAGCATCTCACTATCCTTTACGATAGTATTGCAATATATACATTTAATTACATTTATTTTTTGTTTTATTTACATTTTATTTATTTTCCAAAAAAAATTTTTACAGCCAAGAACTCCACAATTGCCGGATATAAGAGATGTAAGGTTGCCAATAATTGTAAAAATAATTCATATGACAATAAATTTATACATATAAACAATATATCTTTTTAAATAGAATAATCATATATTGTTCCAATGTTTATCATTAGGTGCAGGGATTATTTTTTTAACAATATGTTTAATGTTAGATGTGACAATCAGGAGACAAATTGGGTAGGTCATTACATCTCCAGATACAGTGAATATAGGTTCAAATTGATCAAAGTGCTATTTTTTAGAATTTTATTATATTATAAAAAATTAAATTGTACACATTTCATACATATATTTGTATGAATATGTCTTTTTAAATATAATAATAATATAAAAACAATATAAAAACAAAGTCAATATATAATGTCTGATTGGTATAGACCTATCTTCAATCCATCAATACTTCATGGAGGCTGGCTTGATGACAGTAGAAGAAAGGATCAAAGAGATGGAAACCTCCCATGTGTATCAATGTGGTATCTGTATGGTAGAGATTGGAGATGTCTGTTGCATGCAGTGCAATTAATGTATTTACTGGCATCATTTCCATTGTGTTGGGATTTCCAGATCAGTGCATACAAAGCCTTTTTTCTGCCTAGTATATTGGTTGAATTAGAGAGACCTCAGCAAATTCCGTTTCTGACTCAAACAATTAACTTTTACTTTCATTCCCTATTCACTCTTTCAGAATGCTAATAATTACAGTTATGGTGACCCTGACACCCCTTTGAAAAGTCTCTAATTTCTATACTACCGTAAAGCCAGTGCATCAGACTCTCATATTTAAACTGTATGATATGATTGAGTGTTTCAGTTTAATGTGTAGAAGTTCTCTAATCATATTTTTAAAGATATAATTTGATATGTCTATAATTTTTTATTGATCCTAGGAGACAAATCCAGTTTATAATCAAATTTTGTTAGATCTATGATAATGTCATAGTTTGTGTTACTGCCTGTATATATATATATTAGGTATATATGTAATTATTTTCTATCTCAATGTGTATATATATACAAATATTTAGCATCAATAAAATGGGATATATTATACTGGCATGCTTGTTCTTCCATTGATTTATATTGATTCATTGATTCAATAAATCTCAATGATGTTTTGAAAATTTATATTTTAATATACATTTGATAATATAATTAGGTGGTTCTGGTTGCATAAAAGTTGTTTGCAGAATATATACTTTACACATCTAGGCTTGAAGCATTACTTGAATAAATGTAATTTCTCACAAAATACCTGATCCTTCATTTTTAGATACATATTTAAATAATTTCCAATTTCCACAAAATATACAATAATAAATGAAATACTATTTGGTTATTTGTAGGTCCATATTGGCATTGTCTTATATATATACAATTTCTGTATTGTTTTTACTCACTGATTACAAAAGCTTTATTTAAGCAAACATGTTTTTATAGTCAGCCAGTTGTTTTCAATATGTAGTTGAATTAAATTTCATCATTGATTGAATCCAAATACATTATATACATATTTTAAATGTTTTCAAATGTTTTTATTCACTACATTGACAATTAAAATAACTCATACATGTTTGTAGTTTCAAATTTAATTTAATAATCTCTTCTCATATTTTATGCACAACATACATTGTGAACATATGATTATCATATTTAAAAAGACATATTAGTAATGTTTATATGCATAAATTTATTGTCATATTAATTTTTTTACCAGCAACCTAATACCTCTTATATGTAATGAATATGTTACCAACAGTTGGCAACCTAGTATTCCCTATTGCTACATTACCAACAGTCAGTAACCTAGCAAGACCCTTATATTTATTTGGCCAATCTTATGAAATCTATTTTAAAAATATTTTGATTTTATGCTGCTAAACAACCACTCAACCCTTTTTTTACAACATCATGGTTATAACATCTAGTAAGCCTATATTTCATATTATAAAGGTAAAGACCAGCAATAGGCATTTTCCAGTTACTTCTCACATATCACAAATGAACTTTGTCACCTATAACATCCCACTAATCCTCAATTAATCACCTATAACATCATAAGCTATATAAATTATTAATAGTAATATATATATATATGATAATATTTAGTAAAACTTATGAAATCTATTAAAAAAACTGTCAGATAAATAATAAAACAGAACCATCATAGACTATGTATTAAACTTTAACACATTAAGCAGGAAATTTAATTTGAATAGGCCATTTTTTACAATTAAAACATATAATTTCTATACAATGAAATCATTATGTATATATATGTAATGGGATGTTTAAAGTATTTGTGACATAAAGTAGCATATTTTATTAACTTTATTAATGCATAATCCATGGTTAGCAAGCTATATTAATATACATTTAGCATCTATCAGCACATTTTAATAAAGTTTTAATATAAAGCTTTATATTTTATACAACTATAATGTTTAATAAAACATCTAAAGTATTCATTTTTCATATATATCAAATATTTAGCTTAATATCTAATATACAAATTATATATAGCTAAATATATACATAACTGTTTTTTTATATAAATTACTTCATTAACATCCCATAAATGAAATAAAAATAAACATATTCTGCTTAAACAATCTCCAACTAAAGTTTAATATATCATACCATTCTTTATTCTATCCAGCCCAAGATATATTAATCCAGCATACATCAGCTGGGTAGTTGGCTAATCATGGACTCTATTATAACATTTTTTGTTATAGATGTTTGACATAAGTGTTATCTGGGATAATCAAATTATATGTTGGTATAATTAAATGAAAAATATTATGCAATTATTATATTGGCAAAAAATATATATTTACTCAGTATTTTATCATAAAATGATCTGTTTTATCAAGAATAAGCATCCAATAATTCATTCCATGAAACTATATGTAAGAATTGTAGTTAAAATTAATTAATTATAAATCAAAAGTTATATTCTTAATATTACACACATAAAAAATCTACTTGCAGATATAATTATACCATATAAAATTTGAATCAAATGTTATTTAATATTTATTTCTCAGTGTATAAATTTCATTGTTTATATATTAATGAGTCATAGTATATATATTATGCCAATTTTATACTAGTTATTATCTTTGGTGTATAAATCATAATGAGTATTTACTATGCTGGTATCATAATATATATTATTTTCAGCATATAATGCACATAGAGTAGGGAGGTTCCTCTAATATTCTTCTTCTATGATAATGAGTATATACATCACCAGCATCATTTTAAGGTTCAAAACAAATATTACTTATCACATTTACATACTATACAAATATTATTTATTTTAAAATTTGAATAAAATTGTCTTTGACAAATAAATTCTTAATTGAAAATGTCATTCATTCGAAATACCTATAGAATGGCATATGGAGAAATTCACAAATAACACAAGGCAAAAATTTGGATTTTCAGAGACCCCCTCCCCCTACTGCTGTAATGCACCTATAATGCACTGCCAAGTACTCCCCTCTTAAATAATGTAATACAAAAACAAATATCCCCTTCTATAAAAAATTAATTCTTTAACTACAGCACTGAAATAAAAACTTAACCAATTGTCTAATAAATGACAAAAATATATTTTAGAAAATTTGTATAATTGACTAAACAAATTTTTATATAAGTACTATTTAGACAAGTGTTTTTAATCTAAAGAGTCTAAAACCATTCACTTTGCTAAAACCAAAAACTCACTAAACAATACTTAAAACATTGAATGGCATAACAACAACATGGGAACACCTATGAGTCGTCAAAATGAAACTTCTCATTGACATATGACCATAATTATGATATAAAGATATATGATTGCAAGCTCAGTCCTATTTTATTTTTTTATTTTTTCATTTATTGCCCTATTGTAATAGTACTGTTGCTATTTCCTTATTGACATGCATATTTACCAGAGTTCTACCAGTAATTTTACAGTCAATAATGTCAGCCATCTTCACAACCTCTACATTGTTGCAGTCGTGCTACTCATATTCTTCACATTCATATGCCTATTAATAATCCTTTTAACACATAGAAGCTCTCTCTACTCTTTGCTGCTATTTGCACTGGTCCTAACTTCATTCTGGTGGTGTCAACTAGAGACTAATTCATGCTTTCTATCATGTATTATTATATAATAACATATGTGTTATATATTTGTTCATGTTATATGTTTATCATTCTTGTGCAACCCTTTATTGTTCTGTATCATTTCTTCTCTTCCAGGTGACCGTGGTCATTGTTTGTAACTACAATAAAGTTTGCTAAACAAATAGACCTGGTTCTCATTTATGACCACGGTCACATCAACGTTTTAGAAGAAAATTACTTGAAAATTTCTCCTTTAAAAGTTAATGCAATGTGCCAACATTAAAATAATAGCATATTGCTAATGCAATTGCAAACATTCATAACCCAATATAATGTGCCATTGTGCAGACTAAAATTTCCACCACTCCATCTGCCCATTATGTTATTTGTGAATGACCCCCTATATATAAATTTATTTAGCATGTATACATCTAGTTTATTTGTTGTACATATATATATATATATATTGCTAATCTATATGACAAATATTCTCTTAAACTAGTATTTTTGTATTCTGACCTATACTCTTAAACTCTAATCATTTAAAATTCTAGAATATTGCAATACCTTTGTAGAGTTTCATTTATTCAATTCTTTTATTGGAAACCAAGGTAAGAATGTATTTGCAAGCTAAATAAATAGACAAACAAACCTGTTTATTTATTAATTTATTTTTTAATTCGTGAATCAATTCCATAGTTTATAAATGAATCACCTTAAATGGATTTTGTTTAAATTTATTGTCTGATGCTTTTTAAATAAATACCAAAAAATATTTTTTGCTTTTTTTATAACAAGCTTTAAATTTTGTTTTTGTTTGGGCCTTTTTATGGTATGATTTTAAGGCATTTGTAGACAGTTTTTTTATACTATGGTGTGACTTAGATCTAGAATTCTGCTTTATATATATATATATCACTCTAGTGTTGAAAAAATGTAGAATGCAGAGGGGATATCATATTCTACTTGTTATATGAAGAACTGTTAAAAAAATAATCATTGTCAAGATTATAATTGTCAAATATAAAATAATGTTTTAATAAATAAATTCTTCATTAATATGTATTACCTTAAAAACAAAATTAAATTAAATTTTATATCGAAAAATTAATGAAACTAATTTAATTATTACCTAATATCATTAAATTAATATGACATATTAATCTTTTCAAACCAGAGTGACCATTTTATAGTTTGTCAAAAAGCATTAGGTGAGCTGCAAGATAGTCTCTAGACTCTTAAAACTCCCTATTTAAACCAATAACAAACTAGATGAAACTCGAATCTGTGGTTTAGTTTTTTGACTGCTGGTTATTTGAATTACAAAAATATATTAGCATAATTGGTATAGGATGAATATACAGGCATAACTTTCTGACATATTTATAGAAATGCACTATAGTAGTAATAGTCCATTGTAAACAGATATAGATTATTGGCAGATGTGGCAGATAACAGCACTATATTAAGTCAGTTGTTATCAATATGATAATTATTTCCTTTCAAGTAGTAATTTATATAAAAGTATTATATTATTCTATAGTCATCAATAAATATGTTTAGATTACTATACATGTATATAGTATGTTTATTAATGAAAATCATTACAATTTATATTTGAATACTATTTCTATATTAGATATTATCTAGAATAGAATAAATATTCATAGTGGTAATAATTATATTATGTCTTTAAAACTGAAACTTAGTTCTATTTAAAAAATATAATTTCTTTCGTTTTATTGTTTAAATTGCTATATGCTTGTAAATTGTGTTTTTTTATATTATACATTTATACTGGATAAACATTTTACACAGCATTTATTTTATAAATATCTTGTTTTGATTTTACTTCATAAAAAATATATTTTCATATATCGAAAATTTACTTACAAAATATAAAATTTGTATATTATAAAAATTGGCCAATTAAATGCTAATAATTAAATATTATTATAATATAACATTATAAATTTTATTATAAAACTTTTTTAGAATTTTTGTAAAAATCTAATACAGTACTGTATTTTTATAACCTGAAAAAGTGTATGGCACCTTGTCAACAAATTATCATAGAGATATTTTTATTGCTTGTACCATGGAATGGTTTTGATAGGTATAAAGTTATTCACCACCACTTAATATAAAGCATATTTTTAATCTCTTATACCAAGCAATATATCCAAAGATAATATATGTACATCGCTTCTATACAATACACTATGCAGATGTACATATTTCCTACTACTATTGTTTAATAGATCATATAGGTATGTACTCCAGTATAAATAAAGATATTTAAATCTTTGTTTCTATTTTGAAATTTTGATTGTACTATTGCAATAATTTTTGTTATTAACAGAGTTCAAATACATTATTCACTTAGTTTTATACACATTATATGTTCTAATTATTAACATTATAGTCAATCAGAAATAATGTCTTTGTATAAAATCGACATTATCTTATATTATATACTTGAAGATAAATAGCAAAAATAGATATCAAGATTAAATTCTATATTCTTATATATATATTACCATTGTCAGATTCAATAAAATTCTAATACCTATAAAATATTGTTTGCTGGAAAATACACAAGTATATTCAAATTTTTTAGCATTTATAAGATTAAAATATAAGCATTGCCCATTTACTATAATAACATAGCAGTATAAGCTTTTCGCCTAAAATACTCATACTATGAAATGCAGACATTATAAATAATAATATTTATCATAATTCACATTATTCGTCTTTTGAAAATATTGCTAAAGAGAAGTCTGCACTTCTATAATAATATAATTGCAGTCTATTGTTTATACTGTGATGTAAAATAAATAGCTATCATATATAACATTTCATATTCTATAATATACCAGATTTATATTAATCAAGAAAAAGAAGAGTAATCTAACAATGGAGAGAAATGACTGGTGTATGTATGTATGGCATCTACAGCATTAACCAATAACATTTGAGAAATATCTTTTGTTAAAATTATAGCTATTTTACACTGAAAGAAATTTTCTCAATACAGCCATAAAGAAAGGGTTAACTATTATATAAAACAATTAATGAAATATTTATACTTAAACTTTTCCCACACCATGGAATTATTATCCCTTTGAGAAACTCCTTATAATACTCACTCGGATTACTAATAGAATTAATTTAATGTATTTCGGTTATAAAGACTAATTATTCTGTAGCTCTATTCTTGTTTGTATTCATGTGTGTCTGTGCATGTGTAAGTACAAATTAAATATTTGTTTTACTTCCTTTTCTTTTAGACGAATTACATTCTGGGACAGTCTTAATAAACTCCAGCTTTGCAGTATACTCTGCAAATTTCCCCAATCAGCGGCTAAGTGCACCATAGCCCGCAATGCAAAACACTGTTTGCGTAAGTTAAAAAATCCCACACAAAATCCCTTCATTGATTACTACCCGCACTCTACTTGTATCCTTTAGAATAGTACCCGCACTTGATTACTACTCGCACTCTACTTGTACCCTGAAGAATAGTACCCGCACTTGATTACTACTCGCACTCTACTTGTACCCTTTATAATAGTACCCGCCCTTGATTACTACTCGCACTCTACTTGTATCCTTTATAATAGTACCCGCCCTTGATTACTACTCGCACTCTACTTGTACCCTGAAGAATAGTACCCGCCCTCGTCAGCAACAAACAGAACAGTTTATAAATAGTTACACTATTTTGGATTATAGCTATACACAGATCTAAGATTTTTTGAGACCCATATATAGATTTCGACTACTATAAAACATGATCGCGCTGGTCTGAATATAACATTAAATTATAAAGTTGGAACTTGCGAAGAATGGACGTTGTCATAAAATTTAGCCTAGAATCGACGCAGAAAACCAGAATGAATCGGCTTTCAGCGTCGATAATTCTTTCCGAAAGAATGTTGTCTGTCAACTTTTTTCCCTTGAAAATGGAACACAGTTCGATATTTGTTATCAAACTGCTTAATGAGTTAATATTTCTATTAAAAAATATGTTGTGATTCGAAAAGAATGCTTTCTCTTATTTTTTTTAGTTCGGTGTCTTATTTATTATAGTTACCTAAATAAAAAAAACGTTTTAGAAATAAATAATTGCATTTATATAGGTATACTTTTCAATTTATTCATTAAAGCTAAAAACTTAACTAAACATATCATGCTTGCTTACATTTTCTGTTGTAAAATATAACTCTATCTACTCCACGAATAATTATAAAAGTTGATTGTACATAATTATTTTGTGAGTAAAAGGAACAACTAAATGTGATCACTTTTAATAAATCAAAATAATCTGTAATTTATTAAATAATTTGTTTATTTCATTTTTAAAGTTATTAATAATAGTCGCCCTCGAATAATAACCGCCCTTGAATAGTAAGTACCCTGACCAAGTTTTAGTACCCGCGCGCGGGTACTATTCGAAGACATAGTGTAATTACTTTATAGAAATCGTCATGTAGTACATATTGTAGTATGTATACATATTGGTACTATGGAAATATAAATAGGTAATTAGCTGCGATAAGGCAATAGCTACTCGTTTACTTTTAGCACATTAGCGTGATTATTCCACGGATTGAATTAATGATAAAATGTTTTGATGATAAAATACATATGTTAATTAAAAAATAAACAATTAGATGTTTTTTATATCACTCAGTTTAAAGCAATGTGATGACATTTATCTTCTAATATAAAAGCCACTAACTAACTAATTGAGTGAGGGATTCAAATTTAGAGTAATACCGGTGTAAGTGTTACTCAGTCGTTACCGTAATTCAAACTTCGAGATTTTTTACTCCAAACTTAAAATCAACTTACACAGATAATCTCCGCGAGTTAACAGCTGAGTAGCTTGGATGTTATTCTAACCTGAAAAGTTAATTCCGGCGTTTCTAAAAATGCTTATTTGGTATACATACATATTACAATGATAAAACTTTAATATATAAGTTAAAAAGTACAATACAGATTTGTTAGACATGTTTAAATGACTAATTTTTATATTCAAAACACTACTTTTTCTATGTTTAAAATTTTAGAACGCTCCGAAACCTAACTAAAATTTGATTTCAAGTCACAAAGTATTATGACTCAATGACTGAAATATTGAATACCAATATTGGAGTAAACTTTATTCCAAATTAACTCTAGAATAACACCTGAGTAGACTAAACACTAACATACCAGACTCAATTTTAGTCTGCAAAAATCTGGATACAAGCGATTAAACTTCACACTAACACTGGAGTTACTTTTATAGTATCTCTAGTGTTACTCTGGAATTCAAATCACGCATTGTAGATATTTTCCTAATACATACCTAGAGTCATGTGATTCCTTCTTCATAAATACTAACTTGTGATTGGATGACTCGTGTTCTTCTAACATGCTGTATTGACTCGTCTCTATAAACATTTAAACATCTCTTATGATTTGTGTTTATCCTAGTAATGATGTCGGAAACAGTGTGCGAAATAAATTTCTAAAATTTATAGTGTAGTACAAACACAGACAATTGAATATGCAATTCAATAATACCTACTAATGTATTCAACTGGATGCTTTTGAAAGATAATTAATATGAATAATACAATCTTTTATTGGGCATACATTAGTAGAATACAAGGGCACGTCAATGCTAACAGATTTCCTAATGTATATTAAAGTTTGTATCATTTTGCTATTCTTACCTTATCGTATTTGTGATTAATTTTATTGATTTTTAGTATTTCAAATTGGCTTAGCATTAAATTAATAAATTCCACAACAAGGACTATTTGAATATAATAAGAACGTGAAATGAGTAAAATATGTGGATTTGAGTAAAAGTCTAAGACTAATTTTATTCTGTCTCAGTCCGATTTAGCTAAAGTTTCGAAATATGATCGAATTATGTATTCCAAATAATTGAGTATGGATATATATTTTGTAATGTGGCCTCCGGGACCCTGAAAGTCGTCTTCTATTTCGAATAAACCCGGAAGTACACTGACATGGAGGAATAGAGATACCTCCAATAAGAGTATCTCTATTCCTCCATGGCACACTGATTCTAAAGAAAGACAAGTGGTGGCTATCGAATAAAAATATGCTAATACAGTAATATGTACGCATAAAAATAATAAACCTTTAGAATAATACACATAATAATTATATACCTACATAATTACATAATACGTATGGCGTCGCTACTATTTGTGTCCTATTAATGTCTTAGTGTCCACATTTACAGCTTTAGTTACATCTCGTTTTAGTTCAGTTCGTTTAGTTTCAGTTCAGTTCAGTTGGTTTCCGTTTAGTTCAGTTAGTTTTAGTTGAGTTTAAAAATACTGGTAACTACTAGTTTCATCGTTCTCCCAATCATATAAGGGAAGATGACCTACTTTTCTAATCGAACTG
>JAYRBW010053347.1:0-11086 GCA_036023295.1 Invenusta paracnida
TTTGCTTTTTTAAAAATATACTATAATTTTGTTGGATATACTATAATTTTTTTGGAAGGGATTCGTGGCCACCCTGAATTATATGGTAATCGAATTTGTGTTGTCATTTACAATTCACAAACCAGGTAGAAGTATAACATCTCGAATAACTTCTCTTTCATAAACTAATATTTCCTGTTATCAAAAGATAAATCACTGGTCCAGAATATAAACGTTACTCCTGAAACATAATAATACTCCAATTTTTTTCTCACGACAAAATCAAAAGTCCGATAACAATCAAAATACTCGAATTTAAAATATCTCTACTATAAATATTCAAAGACATTTTAACACATTTTAGACCCCTGGCATGCATTTTTGGCATATGAAACAATTCTGTTAATTCAATCAGTTTAATATTATATGAGAATTAAGAAAATATATTATCGAATAAAATTACACTACCACCCAGACAAAAAAACAAGACAGGGAAATTCATGTGTGCATTCCATATATAATAAAGATCGGAATATATATACATAATAGAGATCGAACTATATCTACCCACTCTCTGGAGTAGACATCTATATCACGGCAACAAAATATACATCATTAGAAAGAGTTTTAAATTATCAATCAAAATATCAAGAACGATAATAATAACAAAGATGTCTTAAATACAATTTCGGCACTTGAAAATAATACCATTTAAATTAGTAATTATTGTATGTGTATCTGTCTGTCTCATGAAATGAGAGAAGAAAGATACTAGAGAAAGAAAGAAGTTAGATTTCTATAATGAGGTTTCCATATTTTTTTATTATGATAATATATGTCTCCTCTAGAGAAGGTAGGTAAATTTTATTTTTGGTGCATTCACTGTGTGCATTGATTATTATGAAAAAAATGTAAAGTTGAATTTCTTGCAAATTCCAGATAATGTATATATTTGAAATTTGTTCCTTCTTTCTATAATACATACATTCAATATTGTGTATTCACGGTTTGTTGTCTCTCGTCTACAATAATATTATGGATCTCGATAGCGATGACTAGTTTCCTGGAAGGAGTGACATTTTCGAATTCGACGATAATGTGAAAATAATTTCTAGTGACGGTGAGTTAGATGAAGATCTCAACTTAGAGAAGCATATCAACAAAGCTCCAGATGATACGCAGTGGAGCTTTGAGTGGCCTATTATTATCCGTCAGCCTCCTGTAAGGAACATTCAAAATATGCGACGTGATCCATCTGGACCCAAAACGGAAGTTTAATGGCAGTAGCTGATTCTATGTCAGCATGGGAGCTGTTTTTTACAAATGATTGGTGACTAAGATATTTGACATGACTACAGTGAAAATACGAACATTCTGTGCAACGTATCCGCGTGACCCAAGATATATACAATTATGATATTGTTTCGTAATATACTACAATAATAATCATAATCTAATATAATTCAAGTCATTTAGAATAATTATGTGGCTCAATATTTTGAAGGGGTCTCATAGACCTCCTCATCGGGTTTGACGTTACAACAAATGCATCGGGTGGTACGTGTTAATAACCACACCCGATTAACAGAAATTAATATATTATCGTTTACAATTATCTTAAATTCATCTTATTAGATTCTATACAGAACATCAGTAATCATGCCCATATATAGAGAATTAATCAGGTGTTCAAAAGGGCATTCAATGCTTCCTCCCTGACAGGTGGTCTACTGGGATTTAACTCTCCTAGTGAAGCTCTCGGCACACCCCGCCGGTCTAGAGGTCTTGCCCCAGCTCTCCTCCGATCTGCTCCACGTTCCCCCCAATCTGGTGGCTAGTCTACCCACGGACACCAACCCTTTCCTTCTTCGATTCATGCTCGATCTTGTTCGTATGCTCGATTCAAAGCACACCATGCTGTCTGACCGAGGAGAGCTTATCATAACGTAAGCACATTTCCCGGTCTTTAGCCTATAAAAGGAATTAATTTCCTAAGTTATTTAAAGTATATACATACATTATCTCTGTGTGTTTGCATTCTGTTAAAAATACCAGCATTATTCAAATATGCTGGTTGAGAAATATTTCATGGAATCAAGTTGTAATATGTTTGTAAATATTATGCAATAACAAAAATACCTTAACCGATTCATGTGAATGTAATAGTTTTAACAGTAATACCATGAAACTAGTTTAACATGTTTTGAAAACATAATCCTACAAATATTAACAGAATTAATGAAAAATACGACGATAACAATTTCGGCATAATTTATATATATATATATTTGTTTTCTACCTTTAAATTATATTACGTATTTTATGGATTTTTTATAGCTTATATAATAATTGTAAAACCTAACCTTGCGATAAATTTATTCTTAGTGAACCTTTTTTTAAATAAGCTCTAACATATATATGTATTATTTGTATACTAAAAACTTGTTAATTGAATAAATATTACACATATTCATTCAAGTGAGATTCTTTTCAAAAATTACATTCATTATTTAATAATTTAACTTAGTAATGATTAGTTTGATTCATAATCCTGCCTCTTCAATATAATTTATGTATTACTATAATATTCATATATACCAATATAGCTTATCAACATCTTTTTCAGAGACTTATGTAATAAGCTCGGTGCAGAAAATATATTTCGAATTCTCGCCGAGATAGTTATTCAAGTTGACTATCTCTCGTCGAAATTCACCCTTGTCCAAGCTTTTAATAGAATCCTGCTTACGCAAAGCACTCTTCACGATTTCAGATCTACGCTACGAGCTATAAACACTCCGGTAATGACTGATATTAAGATATGTTTTACTCTAATTGATAGAGATTAGTGTGAAATTTTTTTATGTAGAGTTAGCATACAAGATTTTAAATTTGGCATTGGTGTTATTGTTATATTTAAATTATTTTGTTCTAAACTTAAGAGCTGTATCTTTAACATATAAAACCAACTTTCATTCTTTATATATCATAATTAATGTTAAGGTTCGTTTATAGAACCACATCATTTACTGAAATGCTCTACACAGAAAATTGACGCATTAGAAATCGTATGATATACCTCTTTTATTCTAAGTCAAAAGATTGGCTTTTATAGGAAATATGACGTTATAAAGGTAGTGATTAATGTAGTAAAATACATGTGTATATATTTTTCTGATGTCATAGCTAAAAATAAAATCAATATTATGGCTCTGGGAAATGTGTACATCATGCAATTTAGTATATACGTACACCTTGTTTATTTTTTACATAAAAATACGATCTTTATATTTAAATTTTATAAGATTTATACTATCTAGTGGATTACCCATTTAAATGTGGTTAATTAAGTAAGCGTTTATTTCACTAGTGAAATAAATGGCAATTTAATTAATACAAACATTCAAAAAAATGCATATTAAAATTGATAACGGCCAAAAAACGAATTACTTATTTATGTTAATTTAAATAGAACAATTGTTGAAAACGGTGTTTTCAAATATCTTGTGGGCGATTGAATTTTCTTATTTAGATAGTGATTCACGTACCACTGAACTTGAGTGTTGAGGCTTGTATAAAGCTCTTTCTCACAACATTCGACATAATTGATGCTAGCATTTGAGATATGCCCAGTCTTTTTTGCAGCAATTTCTTTTAGAATACCAGCAGATACAACTCGTGTTTTTGCGGTTCTCGCAAGCTTGTATTTGTATACAGTTGACTGTCGGTAATGGTATAGTAGTTAGACGTTTAAGCGTAGAAGAAATTGAGTTTATACCAATGGGAGATGATTTATACCAGCAATTTGATGTAGGATGTCCAATGGAGTATGGGCGTCAAATAAAACGAAAAAAAACCATCAAGACCATTGGATTCAGGTCGATGTTGTATATATTTGTCATACAGTTTTACAACACATCGCTCTGGATTAGTCTAATTTTCGCAAATGAATGTTACCTTGACCTTCATTTTGCTATTCTTTAACGGGATTTCTTTTTGTTTTTCGAAATCCCTTCAACATACCTTATACAGTGTTGACCATTTTGACTCGTTTCTAATGTTAATTTCGAATGTTGTCCGAACTTCAAAAATCGCAATGCTCAGAGCTAAGTGAAGACCCAAATGGTACACGAGGGTATCTATTACCTGTCGTAGATTTGAAATACCAAATGCACCCGAAGTTCATTGAGCATCTTCTTCATAAAATGAAATCGCATTTGCTCTTCTCTTAATCCGAACATTACTTTCTTTTGCTGACAACTTCATTTCAGCATACAGTGCTTCTTTTGTTTAGGAAAAGATTGCGTCACGAGAAATACTTCAGTTATTTTTCAGCGTGTAATTTAAATAATGTTACAAGCCTGCTACGGTTTCTTTCAAAGTTCTTGGTGGATATTTTGATCCATGGGTCTTGCGAGCATCACACACAAAATATTGCATAGCATAATTTAACTCATCATTTTTCATCTCTTCGAGATCCTTTAATACCTTATTCAGACCAATCAACATAACTTTCCATTCGATGTGCCACGACTTAAACAGTCGCGCCCACTTGGTTTTTACTTGAGTATTGTGTGGAATCCTGCTATCTTTCTTCTTTTGTAATTTTTCTCCAGAAGTAGCAGAAAATCTTGATATTGTTGGTTGTTGAATTTCCTGTGGAAATTCATAATCATCGTCCAAAAGATATTGTAAAAAACTGTTGTCTATAATATCACTCATCTTGGAGAACCGAATTCTGCAAATTGTCATGAAATAATGATTTAAATTTAAAATAAACCATAGATATATTATAATAAATTATCGTTTTCACATGTAAATGACTTAATACATTCCGCCTTTGGCGTCGTGAATTAAATTATTTACGCGTGAAATCTCACTATTTATTATAATATATATTTATATTAATAATAATAAATAATTTATATTTATAAGTATATATATCATATACTTAATGATATCTAAAAATATTTTATTCCAAGGATGTTTTAAGCCACAGATCGATAAGAAACACCTTAAACTTTTATTCATTTTGTGAGCTGTTAAACACTGCAATTTTTGTACTGAGACCTTTCATAGAATTTTACTTTTTAGTTTTCATCAGTAAAAGATTTCGCATTATAAAACATATTTATGAGTAAATAAATGTAATTTATTGTTAAGAAAAATATGCAAGCTATAAATTAATGATCAGCTATGAGAGATTGAAGTAATTGAATGAAATAACAGCTCTGATCATTAATTTTAAAAAGAATAGACTATCTTTGACCATTAATAAATCACGTTAGAGTGCATTAAAAAATCATGTTTTGGTATCCAACATATTCTCCAAAAGCTAAGTAGCTAAATGTACATTTAAGTTAAATATGCACATTTTAAAAAGGTTTCTATAAATACTTTTTTGAATGGGGTCAATTTCAATGAAAAGTGTTTATTTTCGGCAGCCTTGTTTGATTGATATTGACGTTTTATCGAAAAATATATTTTCTGTATAAAATTTATCTTTTCGAAAGAATCGCTAAAATTGTTATCACTAAATTTTAATGTATACGCAAAAAAGAAAAAATCATACCTTCTCATAGAAGCAGTACATAAATATCCCAGTCAAATTCCTTAGTCGATTTCGCACTCTCTCTCAATATTATTCATAATTCTTGAAAACGAAACTATCATCTCATTATACCAAACATTGTGTAAAAGCAACGGTTGTTATAGAAGTGCCCGAGAAAGGTTATTCAGTCGTAGATATCCAGTGTGTCACCGGACGCAAGCAAACAGATTTTATCCAGCGTTACATCAAGAGAGTAACGAAAAATCAAGATATCAACTGATTAAAGTACTAGTTTACAAGGAATCCCAGTCTATACAACAAATAGTACACAAAACAGCTTTTCAGTTCAGGACAGTTACAATTCATTTTTCTCAAAGATCATTTCTATACAAGACCATAAGTATAATACTAATGCTTCAATTGTTCGAAACATCAAAAATTAAACGGCATCCGACGACTCTGATTAAAAATAATGAAGCTATAAATGTACATTTATCTGTGAAATTTTATCAATAAGCAATCAACTGATTAACGAACAGTGCATATATTTGGTTACTTCTGTGAATTATTGAAATATTGTTGGTTTCTTACCCTTTTGTAATATTACTGCTATAATTAATTAACAAATTCACTTACCTATATAACCTAATTGCTCGTCGCAGACTGCAAAAAGCAAAGGCTGTGCAGCCAAACATAACCCCTTTTGAACTCGAGGCTATGTTGGAACAGACATATACTAATCGAAGAAATCAAGTAATAAATGAGATCGCAATCAAAGCATCACAACATCATGAAGCCGGACGTGGAAGAGCAACTTGGGCTGCTATCAAGAAATTGACTGGACGCAAGCAAAAATCAATCTGCAATCTTCGCTGCCAGCTCCATCAATGATCGGTTAGAAAAAACAAGAATTCACTTCGCTGATATTCTTAGCCAGGCACCTTCAGGTGCTATTCTTAATATCCCGCTGAACTTACCACAAGCCCCAGAGATCAATGCTGATGCCATCATCGCCGAAGAATTTACGGTAGCCTGCAAAGAAATGGCTCTCTGGAAAGCGGCAGATGAAGATAGAGTCACACCCGACGTTGTGCGCGTACTACCGGTTTCCATAAAACTGGTACTACCCATAATGAACGCCATACTTGACGGACAACCACCGCAAACAAATTCAAAACTTCAATAGTGGTTACAATACCGAAGAAGGGAGCCAGCACTGACCTGAACAACCTGAGGGGCATCTCACTTCTGAGTGTTAATGCCAAACTGTATAAACTTGTGCTGCTAAACAGGATACGCGTTCGTATGGAAGAAATGATCATGCCGATGCACGCTGGCTTCAGAACACATAGAAGTACTACAGAGCAGATACTGACACTACGTATCATCATCGACGCATGCCGAGCACGCAAGTTCAACCTAGTCATCACCTTCATTGACTACACGAAGGCGTTTGACTACATCGATAGGTCTGCCCTACCTATTATCCTGAGTTTCTATGGCGTACCGGTAATCATCGTAAATGCCATCATGTCTCTCTCTACACTAACTCGAATGCATACGTTCATACAAGAAATGGCAACACAGATAAATACAAAACTTCATCAGCTGTTCTACAGGGGGACACAATTGTCCCTTATTTATTCATAATTAAATTGTTATGGCCTACGTGATGCGCATGTCACTACTGGACAATGATGGCTACACAGAACGTCGACGGTTGTCAAGTTGCCTACCAGCTGTCAGCTCTTGCCTATGCAGACGACACTGGGCTGCTAAGCGATGATATAGTAGAAGCACAACAATAATTCACTCGCTTTGAGACAGTATCGCGTAAAGTGGGACTGCGCGTAAATGCACGCAAGACTGAGGTAATGCATATTGGCGATACGGTACGAACACCCTTGACTACCATTGAAGGAGAGGTTTTACCAACATGCGAAAACTTCATATATCTCGGCTGTGATGTGCATAGTAGTCAGGACGGTTTCCGCAAACGACGTCAAATTGCATGGGTAACTGCACGTAAGCTCCAAGTTGTATAGGGCTCTGAGGTAAGCGTCGAAGCGAATGTGAACCTCTTTCGAGCATGCGTTGAAACAGATCTGTTGTACAGCGTCGCCTCATGGATGCTCACCACCCTAGAGCATGAAATAGACGCCACTCACAGAGCACTCTTGCGCTACTACCTCAACTATATTACTATCCACAAGTGATCAAAAACATCGATTTATATAACCTGACAAATCTATCCCCAGCATCCACCATCCTCTCCCGGAACTGACTTGGACTATTTGGCCACACGGTCCGACGTCCTTCTACGCCACTTGCGATTTTGACGAATGTAAAAAACCAACCATCCGAGGCTCGTCGTCAAGGTATACCAGCGCGCTCCTATATGGAGCAACTGATAGAGGACCTGGCGTGCATCTACCTGACCCATCAACAGGCTTATGAATTGCTACGTGCAGAAAGAACTGGGTCCTCACCTTGCAATTGCTGCGGTAACAACGACATCCCACGACCTACACGAACTATTTGGTGGTGGAAGATGCATAGGTGATACCATTAAAAATTAAATCTAAATTTGCGGGCACTAATGCTAATAACTATATTTATGTTAGTGTCGGAAAAATAGGGCTAATAAAAATCAATATATTTTAGAATTTGTCTTTAACTAGTTTTGTCGAAATTATTCAATACTACTATATCGCTTAAATTTCTATATCTCTAAATTTTATTAAAATATATATATAATAATAACTTTACTATTAGCAAAATATATTAAAGAATATCAAATGAAGAACTTATTTCCCAGTTGAAATATTTTATTATTTAAAGGATTGCAAATCTAATAAAGTAAACCTAGAACAAGGATTTGTTTATTTTATTAATAATTATGTAATGTTGGCTGTTTACTTTAACTGGCATTCCTGAAGACAATTATCAATAAACAAATATATTGTTTATTTTGTGGAAATTTGAAGAACTTCCTTGTTTAATTTATTACTAGTAAATTCAATAAATGCTATCCATGATTTGCTTCAATTTGTGTTTCATATAAAATGTGTTATAATTATAAATTTATTCTCTAAACTATAAAGACAAAATTCGCGTGGTATGAATTGTACAGCATATTACAGCTAATACAGCATGTACAGCTAATTACAATGCATTTAAATAACCTTCATAGTCTTCTAAATAAACTTTCAGGACGCCTGTTTCCTGTTTCGATGCCTCTACCGAGCCTGGAGTTATAACGTGGTTGCACTACTATCCCTCTGCCTCCTCACGCAAAACTATCAACATTCGAGTCAACTTATAAAGTTCTTGTATCCTTGTCAAACTCTTATACTTATAATTTCTATGCCACTTTATATGTAGATCATAAATTAATAATTCTATTTAAATATTTTCTATATTCATTGACTTTTTGTTATCTGTAAATTTATATTTAAAAAATAAACCTCAATTATTTCAGTCGAGGACTATGTAATATCGTAGTTTGTTTAAAATAAAATCGTCCCTGGACTTACAAATTCAAAGAAAGGGAAGATTATGAAACGGTTTAGTTGGTTTCTGAAACGCTTTCGACTTAAAAGTCATCTTCGGCATAGTTTTACGTAGTCCTCAAACACAGGATTATTGTCATCTGTTTAAAAATTTTACATCATAAATAATTTAAAAATTTGACTGTCATTTGAATAGAAATATATTTATAAATTAATTTCTGTACGTTTAAAACAATATATATTTGTTTTATTTTTGCCCAATAATTTTACTAAATTTATTTTACTGTTACTAAAAAAATGTCTGTATACTTCACATAATTTTGTGCTATTGTTCTTAACGCAGTATATATCTACGGTGTTATTTATCATTAGTGGAGAAATCGATATTACCGTAGAAACACTATCTGAAATTGATCAGTTAATCCAGCTTTTGGAGTCACCGATATTTGCCTGTACGTTTTTGGAAGTTTTACCTGTATTTTTTTAAATATTATTATTTTATTAAGTAGGTGAAAACTTGTTTTCGAAATGTTTCTATAAAATCATTGTAGGTAATGTTTAAAATTGCCTCATAAATAATTGTTTACCACTGCATGGTTTACGTTACAAAACTAAATGATTTTCTTTGTAAGTTTACCATTTTTGTTGGAATTATTTCATTTTATTAAATGTATTAATTATTTACAAATATATCCTTTATGTGGCGTTAAAATTATTGCATTTTTGAATATACACAACCATTCACCTATTCAATATAAATGTTTCAATGGTAAAACACTCGAGAATATGACAATGGTATTAGAGTTTTGTTTTCTATTTTTAATTAAAATATATCATTTTGTTAAACATTTAAATTATTGCAAACATTGAATGTTATATTGGTGACGCAACCTGACATTTGCTAAATAAATGTAATAGTACCTATGTTATAAAATATATATAAGCTATACCATTGTATAGTACAATGATTAACATTAAATATAATAAACTCCTATCCAGTTGTATGTCTGCTTCACGGACATAATAAGCTATATTATTAATTGACCACTATAGAAATGTATCTAAACTCCACAATTATTTACGTTTTTTTAATTTTATTAAATTCCAATGTTATTATTGGTCCATTTCTTCGATTGGACAGTGACATATGTAGAACAATCTGTGCCCCCTGATGTTCTCTAAAAAATTGCCGAATCAGTAGATATTCTGCAGATCTTATTGAGTCAAATCCTAATGACAAACTTTTAATTTTTTATTGAAAAATCTATTGCCATGAATAAATACCTACCCGTATGTCACAGCATTCAAATGAAAATTTATTATGTGTTAAAAATTCAGGTTTAAGAGCAGTTCACGTATACATAATTATTGTGATTATTTCTACAATAGATGTTTTCTTGCTGCTTTTTTATTTTTATCACGTTTACCATTTGTATTCTTAATTTATAAAAAAAAGCATTATCTCCTCCCATTTCAGACCTCCGCCTTCATCTTCTTGACTTTCGGCATTCAGCCTATCTTCAGGAAACGTTATATTGCTTACTTATGTGCTTGCCTCAAACTGAAGCTTTCCTGGTGCTCAGAAGACGATTGGATTGCGTGCCACGACATGCTATTCAAGCTCATAAAACGTGAGTTTGGCTGGTTTTACGTATTATGCAATCTTTATTTCTTTTGACTACAATATCTATACTATATTACAAGTAGTAAAACAGGTAGACCTGTACTCCACCCCCTGCCCTCCCTTCCCATCCAATCACAATCGAGTAAACATTTAACCAATGATAGGGCAGGAAGAGTATAAAAGGAGCGGAAAGCCTGTTACAATTCATTATAATTCTTACGAGCTACAGGATGGTCATCTATCATCAATCTCTTTCCACTCTCAGGATGGCACTATCATAGACAAAGAATCCTTAGACGGAGTGAGACGAAAATTTAGTGTGACTGTTTGCCAATGAGAAAAATGTCTCCGCCAGTTAGCCTCTAAATAATCGATAGCTGGTGCTGATTACTAAGTATATGTTATATATAGCGTATTTAA
>JAYRBW010053358.1:0-11086 GCA_036023295.1 Invenusta paracnida
GTGTTTAATAGTGTAATTACATTCTATGTATAACAATTAGTACATACATAATTACACTACTAAGAGTAATATTTCGAGAAAATAAAATTTTTCTAAAAAAAATACATTTTTATAAAATGTTCCATACTTTTGTCGGAGACTGTATATACTCGTATAATAATATAGTAAATAATAATTGAATTTATATTATATAAATAATTATTGATTATAACATTTTTTTATTTTGATGAATTTATTTTAAAATTATTTCAAAATATTGGAATATGCCTCATTAAACTTGAAATTCTTGCTTTAGTGCAACATTTTTGACAAATCACCCTTTCTATGCAAAGTTATAAAAGTTTAGTTATAAACCCTTTTTTATTTCTTAGCATATAAATATGTTATGCTTGTTATTAGGTGTTGACGTACAAAGAATGTTATGCATATTATGAACATTCTTTTATTCAGAGTAATGAGCTTTTTCTAATCATGTACATATTCATCTTTTGTTAAGGAGTGTAGCATTATTGTAAAGATAATACTGACAATTCAATTAATATCGGAATTTCTTCCCATTTTTCGGTCTCTTGAGTATCGTTGGTATATCCCCTGTCTAGTTAGGACATTTCATTTTTCTTGAGTGAATTTCTAACTTATTCTATAATTAAATAAGAACATTTGTATATAACAATAATATTATCTGTCAACTTCTTTTTCTTTATTTCTTCTTACCCTTACTACAATCTTCCTTCAATATAACATGCTGCTGAAAAATTGTTTACAGATTTTACATTAATTGTACAATATATAAGATTTCACATATGAATAATATTATAATATGTAATATTACACATCTGTAGTTTAATTTTTTAGTATTCAATCATCCTATTTACAATTTATAATCATTATTAGATATGATTAAAAATTTAAATAATAATTATTTAAATTTTGAATCATTTGTATAGAGAATTAAAACTAGTAACATTTTATTAGTACCTATTAGTATTAATCTGATATTCTTAATTACATTAGATACTAAAATATTTATTATATTAATATTGGTATCTAAATTAACATTAATGTTTTGTACATATTTTTCTGTAATTTGAATACTCATGCCTATAAATATGTACCATACAAGAGAGATACCGGTATATCTTATGTATATTGCTTTAAATAAACCGATCAATGATGATTATAACGACGGAAACATAAAAAATTACATAATTTTACTATATTATTTATTTCATATCGTGTTGTTTATATTGATGACCTTTATTTTTGTCAGAAAATGGTAAATATCGGTTTCGTATTCAATATAATCAATATATTGTGTGTATATTATATAATGTGTTCGATATAATTTATATATATGTATATATATTTACGTTCGAAAAAACACATAAATGCATAAGCTATATGTATGTGCTTTACTTACAAATAAATATGTATAACATTCATTTGATTAGGATTTTTTAAATTAATATTGTCATTTGGTTATATTGACTATTCTAACTATATCCTTTTTTATTTGTTTGTAGGCGAATTATTACATATATTTCTTATTTAATTTATTTTATGTCTTTCCTCTAATTTATAAAATAATTTGATTAATTATTTATTTATCTACATTATACTTGTTTATAGATAAATACTATGATACTATCTTCATTGTAATAATTTAACATTTAAGTGTATTTAAACTTTAAATTAAGGGTGAAAAAGTCAGCATTATTTTCTATCATATTATAATTGAATAGTTTTTCATTGCATAGTAACAGTATAATGATTGAATACATTTTGTGATATGGAAGAAATTATTAGATGTGTATACAACAATATATATGATATATTGATATGTTAATAAAATATGATTACTTTGAACTTGATTACAATATTTCATACACATTAGAAATATATATTTTGCCTTTATACATGTACATATACTTTATATATATGTACTTATATTATGGTAAAAGTACCAAATATTAATATTATGTTACTTTTAATAAAGCACTATTCTACATGAGATAAATTTGATGTGGTAAAGTCAACTATAAAAAGTTTATTTTCAAAATTGTAATAATATATTTTCATTAATACCCTTTTATATCCTTTCCCAACATAGTAGACGTGAACTTGTTTCACATCGGTAAGGGTACGTAGGTAGATACATTTACTATAATTTCAGTATAGATTTATATTTTCATTAATTTGTTGAATTTGTTAAATTCATTTTTATTATATTATTTAAATAATGAATATGCTGGGCTGTTCGTATCTATTATTATCTGCATTCACGCTCTCCAAATTGAAGTTCATTTTCGTTTCTACTTAAATTGTAAAATTCTCTATTCATATCAGTTTTTCTTTTATCTGTACTACTGTTTTAGGACACATCAGTGGATCAGTACACAAAGGATCGTGCCTGGGGCTGTCTCCATGGATACCTCTGTGCCGTGTTCAAGCAGAGTGAGGAGCCACGATTAGCCGGAGCTCTCTTCCGTCACTCTTCCTTTCGCTCCTCTACTGGAGACCACAAGCCGTTGGTTGCCGGCAGCGGCAGTCTGGAAGACCCCCCCGTACCTCCACCTCTGCCTTCCTGGATGCCCAAGACTCCTCGAGAATTGGTGGAGAGAGAGGTACTGGTTACGGCGCTCACTGGCATCTTTATCGCCAGTCTCAATGAGCCCCTTCGTAATGCTAAGACCGGCTTCATCACCTTCGTAGTCCGGCATCTGACGCTGGTGGCTGTGGCAGAGCAGGCCGGCCCATTTCCACCTGGTTCCCCACCTTCCACGCCCCAGGTAAGATACATAATCAGTTATATACCTGCCTATAGATAGGTAATTAACTTAGCGATGCTATTTGTCCTGACGATCTAAACGAATTTCCTTCCACAATATAATTTACTGCTATAATATAACCTTTGATATTGTTGTGTATTTTTATACGATGTATTTTTCTTTTAAAATATGTACATTTATAATAATATTTCAAAACTACTTTTTTTTATAAGTTGTGTTTCATTTCTATATACTTAATAATATTCTATTTTACATTACTTTATTGTTAAAAACGTATTATTATCATGCTATCTATTATTATTTCTCGTTATAATATTCAACAATAAATATAGTATTTCACTTTGTTAGCTGGAAAGAGACGCTAAATAAGCTTACATAATAATTGAAGCTTAATAAAAACTACTATTTTGTCAAATTATGACCAATATTTAAGTAATAAATTATATGTTTGGATGTGGCTTACCCCATTATTAATAATAATAATATAATTAGGGTAAATTGCGTTAACCCTTTAGACCCGGGTATGCAAAATATATTTTCCATGCGTATCAAGGTAGTGTTTTTAATTGGTTATTCATTTCACGTCATTGTTGTCGTCACAGCAAGTTATCGATCAAAATGTACCGTATATTCAATGCCCTATCGACAATGCCCTATTCAATCCTATCGATACGCACAATACAATACATGTTTATAATAAAATTGTAGTATAATAAGTTTGAATAAATGTACTTCATTATGTATTATACAGGTATGTATAATACTTCACTTATTACATAACAATATTTATCTTGCAGCAAAAATACATGTCATTATATCATTAATAATATTATATAAATCGAGATATTTTGTTCCAATACACATTTATTATAGAAATACTATAAGGTAGAAATACTAAAATATTGGTAAAGGCGATTTTCCGCCGGAGCCAAAACCATTATTTTTCGCCCTATCCAAAGTTACAGAAAACCACTGGACAGAACATATGCCCTAGCCAAATATATTATGTATATAACTAGTTCTACATTCATACCAATTTTCACTTCATCGATCAATAACTGCAGTCTATAGGGGTCAAAATATAAAAATATACATAATAATAAAGGCGATTTTCTGTCCAAGCCAAGAAAAAAAGAACTGTATTTTTATGTGCGTTTGTACATTTTGATCCCTAAAATCTGCAGTTATTGATCTTTGAAGTTGAAAATTGGTATGAAAGTAGAACTAGGTATATAGATAATCTATTTGGCGTATGATCTGTCCAAAAAGTTTTCTGTAGCTTTGGCTTGGGCAGAAAATCGCCTTTGTTTTTATGTATATTTTGACCCTATAGGCTGCAGTTATTGATAGATGACGTTGAAAATTGGTATATATATATAATTATATAAAATATATTTGGCTATGGCGTATTCTTTGTCTAGTAGTTTTCTCTAACTTTAGCTCGGGCAAAAAATCACGGCTTAAGCATCGGCAGAAGATCGCCTTTACCTAAAATATTTTATTTTATTTCATTCATGAATAGATTAAAACAGTAATTTCACTGAGGAAAGAATACTGTAAAAATCACCTGAAAAGTTTTGAAGTAATTAAAAAAATTTATTTTAAAAATAGACCGAGCTTTCGATGTATCTTCACATCATAATCATTGTCAGAAAAAATAAAAAAGCAGCAATAAAAGTCTTATATACAAAGAGAAGAGCGCCAAAGTTACATAATAAAACCAACAAATATACAAGGACTGAGTGAAAATCATAAAATAGACTTAATAAGACATTTGGCTATATTGCCATTGACATTAAAAAATCCAACATTAAGATTGAGAGAGTTGTCTATATGAAAATTAATAAAAGCGGCTTCAAGAACACGCCTCACTTTATGATTACTATAATTATTTAAGATTGTATATATAGAAAGATACAAACTAAAATCGATAACATGATTAGAATTAAAGGGATGGACTACAAGAGCGTTGTTAAAATTACAATTAACAATAGCAGATTTGTGTTTTTTAATGCGGGTGGATAAGTCACGGACACTCACCAATGTAAAATTTATCACAATCTTTTCAAGGAATTTTATAAACACCTACCTTAGATAGGGACATTAGAAATAATACAAGATTTAATAAACGAAGGGAAATTAATATCGGAATTAAAAATTTAGCTAAGGATTTATTGGGGGCAGTAATGATGGAATAAAGGGAACAAAATTTTTGTTTATGACATACAGAAAAGGTTTTTTGTTTTTAATTTTATTATGATTTAAATGATTTTGACGCGCACGGAATAATGCTTTATTAAGAAGTAAATTAGGAAAAGCGAGAGAAGTTAATGATTTAAAGATATATTTAATTTCCGAATCTAAGAATTCAGCACTACAAATACGAAAAGCACGAAGAAAGAGCCCTTGTGCGAGGCTAATTTTAATTAAGATTGGATGAAAGGAATAAAAATGCTGATAATTATTGGAATGCGTTTCTTTACGAAAAACCTTGAATTTTAAAAACGGGAAGGATTTAAATTAAAACGCCAAGGAAAGAAATAGAATCATTATTTTCTCATTCATGGTTAAAACGTAAAGACGGATATAAAGAATTTTAAAAAGTTAAAAAGGAATTTAGATTAATAATCTGATCGGATTATTATTCACTCATTATTCACTCCTCTAATTCGGATAATCTGAGCATGATTATGATGTGATGCTGCATCGAAAACTCGGTCAATTTTTCAAATAATTTATTTTAATTACTTCAAAAATTCACATGTGGTTTTTACTTTAGACTTTCCTCGGTGACATTACTGTTTTAATCTACTCATGAAGTAATATAATTTGCCTTAATTTAAACATGATGTATTTTTTCATTTTTTAATACTCTGTAAACGATTAATAACTTATTGGAAAAACTACATTTATTAATTTTACCTATTTGAAGTTTTGACATTAATTATCTAAAGCCTATATTACTTGAACTTATTTGAATTATATATCTTTATCCAATTTTAGAGCAGTTTTCACGATAAGTTATATTTCGGTTTGCTCTCTGGTGAACTCAATTCATCTCGTTTAATAAGAACTATAATTAATATTTTAAGAAACATTTTAACCACGAAACATCTTTTATATGCGGATTTTTTCATTATTACTGTAACACTCAATTTGAAACATTAATAAATTATACTATATAATACGAGGTTATTAAATATGCCAAAACCACAAACCGAAGATTTAATTATTGTATTATTCTAGTTAATAAATACATCATATTATTTCATAAAAATTAAGCATTTCTTAATTTTAGTGTCTACATTTTTCCAATATCAGAGATATCTATACCCCAGGGTGCAAGTTGCCAATATCTTAAAAACTCATGGAAAGTATATCGATCGAGCAAATAGAGGGTACTGTGAATTAAGTTATCATCACGTCTATAAACATTTTCAAGGGCTATTTGCAAATACAATACGAGAACACATTTTTTTAATTTACTGCGATTCCTTCATCCAATAATTTATATATAGAACTTATTCAATTTCTTTACTGTATATAAACTCGCATTATTATATTTTATACTAAGTTATATGTATCTTACAAAATGAAATTATATATTTACATTACAAATAACAACAGTAAATATGACTTAACACTATTGATAATATTGTATAGTTAAGTAAAATTATTCAAACTTTCTTAAATCTCTCTAACAAACTTTCTTAAGAATAATGTTTTCAATAACTTTTCAAAAACATAAAACCGCATTATTGCATTGATCTCTTTCATTATTTTTTTATGAGACAAGAATTATACAAAATTAAACATATGAATATTTTTTATAATTTAAAATGTATGTGAAATCTTTAAATACTAATATTTTTAAAATGAAATATATTTACAAGTTAAACTTTAAAATATAATACAAAAATATTATTAAGTTTGATATAATTAACCTTCTTAGAAATATTATCTGACGTTTTCATACTTAAATAATAAATCAGTCAACTCATTGGTTTTAATCGCAAGAGTTTCAAAAACAAATATTATATTTTATCTGGATATTTTGGTGGGGATTGATGAATATGTCTTTATGGTTAAGATGGGGGAATGTTGCTAGAAAATGGGAAAGCATATCCCAAATGAATAGCAGGATATTTCAAAACATAATCATCAATCCACGCATTATATATATATATATAATGGAAATATATATATATAATAATTATTATATATTAAATGGAAAAAGCATATCCCAAATGAATAGTAGGATATGTAAAAATATAATAATCAATTCACGCAATACATATATCTGAACATGTTAAAAAATTATATGATTTTATACATAATACTGTATTATAATATTACTGTAAAGAAGTATCATTAAGAAATTGACTTGAATTTAAATAATCCATAAATTTTACCGTGCCATGTAATATTCATTTTCCTTACTACGGAGAGGTTGCTAGTACTTTTACAATATAATCATTAAAACATGATAACAATTTTGTTTAAAATTAGATTAACTTTATTTTTAATAGAATCAGATGTTGCATCTTTCGAACTTAGATAAAATTAAAAAACAAAAGAAATAATGTGTACATTTATATATTTCCATGAGTTAATATAATTTATGAGGAGGAGATTATATTTTATATAATTTTAATATTTTATGAAAATAATCTTGTTTATGAGTGAAATTATTTTATATTCTTCACTTTTAAGTGGCATCTGAACTTCGTATTTTATGTGAGAGGTCTACAAATATACTTGATTATAATGCAATAAAACATGCCAAAAAGCTATATACAATATTAGTTGCGAGTAATTGAATTTCGTTGAGAGGAGCTCAGCTAATATCTTCACGGAAAAATTTGTTGGTAGTGAATCTTCCGTGTAGTTAACTACATCATGCAATCCATCAACGCAGGATATACTCTGTGTGAAGTTCAGAAATAATGTCATCATCACATATTTGTAGAGACACAATAATAGATGCAACAACTCGAACATAAAAATCCGCGTCACTAGAATAGTTCATTTGAGAAGAACTTCAGCGAGGAATTGATTACATAAATTTCTAAACTTGTTTCTTTCGGATATTTAGTATTCACATTTCTATTTTATATATTATACTTTAAACAATAAATACTTAATGATAAGAAAGTATATTTAGTGTTCATATTCACAGCATAAAATTGTAAAAATTAAAATTTATATATTAAAAGTATATTTTTCTGCATGTTTTTAATTGTTAGAAAATTTAAAATGTTTTTACTACATAACAAATGATTCTTTCTATATTTAAAGGTTAAAATACAAAACAAATATTTAGTGCTTTAGACTAATTTTACAAAGAAATATGTTGCTCATATATGTATATTTTAATTACTAATTATTCTAATATTTCAAATTATATTAGATTTCTATAACAAGCTGAGTAGTTTTCCTAAAAATGTATTACGATGCTGTATTATATACATATGTGCACAATAAAGCATTTAAATGCATATAAAATGGCAACATTTAAATATTGACATTTCTGAAATATTAACTTTTTGTTCCACAAATTAACGGAAATTTTGGTAGCACTAAAAATAAAATTAAGTTTAGTGATTACAAAAGTAAAAATGCAGATATGAATTTGAGTTTCTACATTGGGGAGAAAAACTGAAATGTAATTTTCCTATTTTCCATCCAATATTTTCAAAAATTAGTTTTCAAAAATATATAACATTGAAATATTTATAAAAATTTTGTATTTGATAGTTTATTTAGACGTCTATCATATACTCGTAGATAACTGTAAAATGAGTGATAATACTAAAAGATATTAGTTAATTATTATTAATTGTGTATTATGTATTTTCATCTAAATTTTTTTAAATTAATTAAATTATAAATCATTTTTATTTTATACAAACTCTCAGTTTGGGCGTTTAAAAGTGTAAAGTTAAATTTTTACTATAAAATGGTATTATTTATTAAGTCACATAAATAGTATAAGTTGATAAAAATTAATAATTTAAATTTGTTTTAAAATGGCGGAGATTTGGTCAATATTTCAAGCAAAGAAACAATTTTAAAATTGAGTTACGTTAACGCAACATTGACCACAAACAATATGAAAAATATATTTTACTAATTTTATCAATAATTTTGCATTGTAATGTATAGTTATAATAAGTTATTTAAAAGTAGTTTAACAAGAATTTGACTTAGGCGTAAAAAAGACTGTTATTTTCTGTTTTTATTCCCATTAAATACCCCTTAATCTCTATCGATTATTCTGAAATTCTCCTAAGCAGTACTACTAAAAATACATAGATATATTTGGCTTGGGGATAAACTTTGGTGATTAATTTAGCAGGAATTTGGTTCAGGCTTCAAATAGTATTTGCTCGTTTGTGAAATAGATGTTGCCTAGAATGTGAGGTTTTAAATCTGGATATTTAGTGATTTTTACTTAGTTTAAAACGGTCTAAGTTTCAATGATTATTCTGAAAATCTCCTAAACATAGTAATCTACTTGTTTGATACCTGCATATCGTCTCGGGGCTAAATTTGGTTGTGTATTTTAAGGAGAATCTAACTCAGGCCCAAAATAGTATTTGACTCGTCTATTGAATAGACGTTGCCTAGAATGTGAGGTTCTTAATTCTACAATATATATGTATATGAGGTGATTAAAAATATCGAGCCATGCACAAGGTTTAAGAATTAAATACTAAAAGTACTGATATTTATGCAGAGTGAAAAAATCCATTTTTATGTTATTTTATAAGTATTCTTATACGTATAAGCGCCTAAATACATGATTATTTTTTATTCCTTGTATAATACTGTAAGCATAATCTGCATTGTAGGTAATATATTTTTGTCTGTGTTTTGATATTGCGCACTTTACATGTATATACATGTATATGTATGTGTATGTTTAAATTTTAATAATTAAATATATTTCATGAATTTAAATGTATGAAATTAAAATCTTGTAAACTTTATTTTATATTTCTTATGCTTAAATATAAACTAATAAAATAATGTATACTAAATTAGGTAGTAAAATTAAATAGTTTGAATAATTATACAACCTATTATAAGGATACTTGAACCCATTTAATATAATTTAAAGCACCATATTAAATTATAGTAAGTACCAGAGCTGCCATGTGTAAACGGTATTATACTCAAGTGCCGAAGCCGCGAGAGATTAATCGAGTTCACACAGGCAGCGATGATGCTAATTGCTTTATTTAACTTTAGTGCAGTTCGATCTCAACATGGAAAGGTTATTTCGTGATTTAGAAGATTAAATGAGAATGTGTACAACACAGCGAAACTTATAGGTTATATTTCGGTTTTCTACCGTAACAGGAGGTTAGATTAACATCATTTATCCAATTTTATGCAGTTTTCATGATAGGTTATATTAAATGAAAAATAACCTTCTGCCATGTGTAAACGAGATGAATCGAGTTCACATAGGTGGCTAAACGAAATATAACCTATCTCGAAAACTGCTCTAAAATTGGATAAGTTTTATATATATGCAATATATTTGATTGCATCATTTATATAATTTATGAGATTTATTAATTCTAATTGTTGATAATTTACTTTTAGTTACAAAATGCGCCAAATTTGTGTAATATTAAATATAGACAACACATTAAATATTAAAGAAACTGTCCATCACTTCGTTAATAGAATCTTGCCTACCTACCCCATAGTAATTGTACATTGAAGCTCAATAAATTCCGAGGGTATATATTTACTACATCAAACAAACATGTATACTGCGAAATTATGTAGGCGCTGAATACTATTGGAATTTATTAAACAGACAATTTGATTTGTCAATATTAATTTTTTATTAGATATTTTTAAATAAATTGATCTGGAGCATTCAGTTATTTAGCACTTTCAGTTATTCAGCACTTTCAGTTATTAAATTAAAAATATATTAAACAGTTGAGTATATAATCTGTTAAAGAATCTGCATAATTATTTATCTATCTGAGTACCAAGTTCTTTTAAGATGTAGGTGACCACAGATATCACTGTGAATTTTCTTTCTGACTTGGTACTTGCGCTTTCATCCATTTACTTTCCAAAAATTTTAATCGGGGTTTTCCTCATCCTTTTTCCTCTCTTGCCCGTTGTTATTATTTCTTTTAACTCTCCTTTCTAGATAGCATGCCTCAAGAATTTGAGCTGCTTTCTTCTAATCACACCCGGCGGGAAGGCCCATCAAGCCACAAAAAATGCGACCCCTTAACCCTATGCATTTTTGATTTATATATATA
>JAYRBW010053369.1:0-11085 GCA_036023295.1 Invenusta paracnida
ATAATAAGTATGTATGTCTGTTTATGATTAATTCAAAGCTAACTTTCTTATTTCATTTATTTTTGTGATTTGAATGACTTTATATCTTTTAAAATTGTCTGTAGCTAACCAGCTTTTTGCCATTTTTGGCGATAAAAAATATAATAGCTAACTCAGAAGAATGAAATATTCTAAAACACTTCAAATAAATGAAATAAACGAGTTTCTGTTGGAATCAAATGTAGTTGGAACTGACTAAATAAAAGTGAAGACAGTAATCAGAAGAAACAGAATTAACAAAAAGAATTTTTTCAGTAAGACAGATATCAGACTGATCGCCAAAAACTAATATTCAAGTAGTTTATAGAAACAATTTTGTTACTGCGTCGAAAACAGCTGGTTGGGGTAATCGCGCGGTCTGAAAATGTAATCAGTGAGCGTCGTCTTGTTCGATAACCCAATAATCGAAATAGGCCGTTTTTATACATTCACAACAAGTGTTTACGTTAAATGTGGTGAAAACCAAGCAACCCCACTTAGCTATCCATGAGTATTGGGTTTACTACACTGTAGGGTATGCATACTACAAAAAATAGGAATATTATTTAGGTATATCCAAGTTTGGCGAAATGATTTTTGTTAAGTGCAGGTATATAAGATACATTGAAGTAAAACATAATTTATAAGTGGAAAGATTTTACATGAATGGAGTAAATATGTACATATTATATGCTAATGCTGTTATTTGACTATATTCAACCAGAATAGTTGTATTGTATCTTGTGTGTTTCAATTAAGTCAATTTATGTCACAAAACTCGTTCAAGGACTCAACTCTATATTTAAGGTATATCTAGAGAAGTCCTACAATAATTGTGTTAGAGTTTCAGAAATTTTGTTTTAACAAATTTTAAATATTGTAATAAATAAATATACCATTTTAAATGTACATATATTTATTAGCATAGGTGTATGATAATGGGATCTTATTAGTGCGTACATATTAGACTATTTAGACCATGTAACTATGAAAATATTATTGGATATATTAATAAAATTACTTTTTAAAATTTAGATCGTTTAAAAATCAAATTTAATTTTCCGTCCAAATTTTTTATCTTATAAACAAAATGAGCTTTACATTAAAAAATATTAAGTTCGAAATTATAGCAATAATAAAAGCTATAATAACTGAAAAATAGCTTAAAAAGTCAACGATTTATTAAACTACATATGCTGATTATCAAATATCAAAATTATAAAATGTATACTTTTCTTTGTTATTTTTGCATAGGTAATAAAGATATTAATATAATATACATTCAAAGACGAATAATTAGTTTAGGAAAAAGAAAAACATGACTTACCCTATACTCAGCGTTGCGTGTCATAATAACAAACAAAGATTGCAAATGGAAACAAACAAATTCTTGGATTTTTGCTCTTTCAGCTGTTTTAGAAGTTTGAAGATTTGTGATCAAGAGAGACAGAGAAATCAAAACACGTAAGATTGATAAAAACACGAAGGCAATTAGTGACACAAAAGCAACGTCCGCTTTGTTAAATTAACCGCTAACTGCTGAAGATAAAAGATAAATTTTCCAGCAAACACAAACGAGTGGCAAGTTAGCCAGAGTTTGTATAATAAAGAAAATTAACTACTTTATATATATTATATACATTTTAAAAAATGTATTTTAGTGTGACAACTGCATTACGTGTACGGTAGGGTGTGTGTGTACGCTTATCTTTCTATCTATGCGTATTGTCGAAAATTAGGAGATAAAAAGAGGCGAGGAAAGTAAACCGATGTTAAGCAAATGTAGTTGACTGGCTAGATGAGTAGAGAGCACAACCACTCCCCTCGACTTGTAACAAGTTCTTGGGGATAAACCAATGGTTGATTTCTTCTGTCTCTGTGAGACGAAGACTCGATGGAGTTGATGAGGATAAGGTGTCCCTGTTTCATCTGCTCCATCTAGTAAGACTTCTTCTCCTCTTTCCAGTTTTCAATTCTACCTTCTATACTAAAAACTAGTGAACTATCTCAAACCGCCGGACTCCCTTAACTTTAGACTACTGGATGCACTTTACTCGTGAGCTCAGAATCCGATCAAGCGCACAATGTAATACTTTGGAAGACAGGAGAGACCAGCTAGTCGTGGGTAGTCAGTATGGCACACTGGCTCACGCAGGGAATAATACTAGAAGGGAAGCAAACTTAAAGAAGGAGAGAATGGACGAGAACGAAAGGAAAGGAAGAGTCGCGACATTCTCCGATGCTTTCCCTATTAAAGAGCTTTATAAGTTGTCCTGGACTACCTGCCTAGTGCTTGTCTAAATACTTACTTGGCTAGTGAGCGCGCCGCGCCTCAGGATATAATTTTCTCTGATAAAAGCAATCTAGAAAAAGAAATACTTTGACGCAAAGTCTCAATAAGTGAAAATAGGCTGAGATAAACAGAAGTAGGAGAGTCCTGTCGTATTGTACCTTGTTGGTAGACTCTATATTTCATAATTTGCGACCGCTAATGCTATAGAATTAGGAGTAGTTTTAAGTTATATTTAAGTGATCTACAAACGCTCCCTCCCCCTCTTCCCTACCGTCTTCTCCCCATTTCGAGGTTCGGACTTTAAATGAAGAGAAAGTAACACAGAGGTGAATGAACGTACCGGAATGACTGTAATCCCGGACTGGAAGGAAAGACGTGGTGGAGTAGCTGGATACTCGGTGTCACTGTCGGATACTGAACGTTCTTCTTCCAGGTCATTGGGCTGTCACGTGACATGTTGAACAAAAAGATGTAAATACACATCTACATGTATCTTTGACTATATATATTCATTGTAATTACGAGTTATGATTTTATTAATACTTTGGTAATATACGAATGAGTAAGTGAAAATAAATATGTCCTATAGAAATTTATAGTTAAATTGTAATCTCCAATAATGAAATATATTATCTACTAAAAATTGTGAAAATATAGTGAAATAAAGTTTTTGAAATTACTTATTTAAGTGAGCATAAATTGAATTAGTAATTAATTTTTACAGAATACCCTTTGTCAATAGGTGTAATATATTGAGAACAATAATAATACACTCCAATAATAATATAGTTGTTAAATTAACATATTTTATACACTTAAGATAAAATCAACACAAACAAACCGATAATATGAAATATCTTAGGTGTGAGGAACAAAAAAACACATCGTGCTGCACTGTTACATGGCAGGAACAATCTTGCACCACATAAAGAGCACCACATAAAGTGCAAAATAAAATGGTCTCATTTTCAATAAAGTCATCTCTTGTACTGAAACTACTATTCAATTGCCTTATGTATATAAATAAATATTATACATTAGTGTTTAGATGAATGTAAATGAATTATATTAATCAAATAATACTAATTAAATATCTTTGTTTGATAAATATATTCAATCAGAATATAATGGAAGAAAATAAATATCGCAAGTGCACTTTAGATTTAAACTGAAAAATGTAATACATAAAAAAATGTAGTTGTTATGAAAAAACTTTTCTTTTAAATAATATCGATCCACTGAAATATATATTAGCATTAAAATTTATAATTACATAATACAAATTCAAAAATTCAAAGTAGTTATGTAAAATATTTTCTCTAATAATGTATTAAAAAAGGAAACAATAGTAATCAACATTTTGTAATTGGAAAACTTGAGACTAAACTACTTTAGTAGGTTACAAATTTCAAGATAAGACATCTATTTAAGCATTAGTATTATTTAGAACGAACATTCCTATTTTAATAAGTAAATCAGTTAGTTAATCATGCAACATGCATCAATGTCTTCAATTAAAATTTAATAAGAGGTCATAAAAACCACAAAAATTGCGGAAGATATTATATTTGAAAATAAAAGAAAACCGACAAAATTTAGAAAAATACGGGTTTTTACTAATTTAATGGAAATATAGATAACGATTCTTTTGTGAATTCTCCGAGCAACATTCCAATAATATTAATGATATAATTAAACAAATAATGGTAGAAAATAAGTAATAACATTATCATTATTAAGTGTTTCCAGAGACATTTAATAAGGAGTAAGAAATGTACCAAGAAAACTAGTATTCGACCAGACACACATCCAACTCAGCCAAACTTGTTAGACCATTGGGGCCTGCATAGCAATTTTTGGTGCACAAATAGCTTCGCGTTTTTTTTTAATTTCCAGCATTTTGGAAAAGGGTAAATAAAATCTTTTTCTCAAGGTGCCAAAAGTACTCCTTAAGAAAAAAATAGCACCTTAGAGATTGCTGTACAGATTCATAATTTCCTGGAATCTGGTTGTCACGGCTTCTATCTAGTAGCTTGAATATTCCAAAGAAAATTGTTGAAGACATGATGAGCAGTTTCGTGGTTGATCTGCACCAACAGAATCGTTCGTCATTTGTCAAGATGACAACCCTGTCATCGATGAAGACCTTCAAAGTGCTTAACTTTCCTAGGAATTGTACATACTGTTCATAGATTGGGATACTGACATTACGACCCTGTCTGCCCGGCAAACAGACGAGTCGGGACGGCATGATTCGTCAAGGGGGAGCTTAGTGGGTTACATGCCTGCACCAGCCCACTTGTACGATGCGGTAGTGGGATGAACGTTCCACCTCCACCAGGGGCCTACACAAAAACTATAACATGAGTGAATGAGAGCCACATTTCAGCAGGTCAATAGCATTGCAATCTACGATGTCGTCGATATTGCTCATGCTGAGCAATAGCCTACCGTTCGCTTTCTGTAAAATCTTTGAGGTTTCAAAATAAGAGGAATGTCGGCGAAGATAATATTGATCAGACGGAATTGTTCTTTATATTCAAGCGGGCTGCCATCAATTTTAAGAACAGGACGTTTAGTTTTGTCGTCGTTCCAGTTAAAAAAGAAATAGTTTTAGGTGTTTTCAGTTTGCTTTGCGTCCTGAGAATTCATGTCAACCAAGATGAACGCTGCCCCTTCTTAACAACAGACAAATCTCCCCAGAAAAGAGAATCAACTGAAACATCGGACATTTAGCAGTTAATTCTATGAGTAATCCCCGCACTACCAAATACTAACATGTCCATCAGCTAAATCCCTATATAACATTCTTCAGTTCCACCCGTACATCTTTGATCTCTTTCAAACATGATTAGAACTCTCTTTTTCAAATTTATTTTCAATTTTTCCTCATTTTTCTTGTTTTTATCGGTCTCATGTTAGAAAAATGTTAAGTATAAAGAAAAATAATCACCAGGCAAATTGCTGTGTGTATATATACTCTTAAAAAAATAGCAATCATTTGGAATACAAGAGTTTGTTGACATAGAGAGCAAAATGATATGAATACTATTTCGATGTTGTTTTTAAATTGCTCACAAAACTTGACATTTTTAAGTAATTGTCAACATCATGCAAACTTTGGATTAAAATGCCAATATGTTAAAATCCGAAAACAAATTTTATAAAAAAAATGTCAGCTTTAAGATAATGGTAAAGTAAAAGTGTGCTTATAAAATTAAGACAATATGTTACAAATAAATATATAAAACGTATAGTTAGATTACTGTTATTTAGATGATTTCTAAATATTGTGCCAATTTCTACAGGTTAACAAAATTTAAAAAATTTATTCTGTTTTATGAGTTTTTATCAAATAAATACCAAATGCTACTAAAATAAAGAATACAAATGTGTTTTTTACTAAAATAAATGTAGTAAGATATTGTGAATTTTAAACATTATTTGTTTAATTTTATGTAGGTTAAACGCTCATATCATATAGAAAAATTTAAACAATTGTAATCGCTAATTACTATAATGAAATAGATTACTATAAGAAAATATGTTTTGAATCTAACTGTGTTTACTGCTGCTTTTTAAATTTATTTCACTTTATTTACTTGTGCATTTTAATGTAAAAAATCTTTACAATTTAAAGGTGTTAGAAATAATATATTACATTAAGATCAATTTATTTCAAACTTCAATTTAATACAAAATTATTAAGGCATTTGCTAAATAAAATAAAAATTGCATAATAGTTAATCAAGTAGGCAACTAAACTTTTTCCGACATACACAGAAATACAAACAGTGGCATATATAAAAGCAAATACAAAATAAAGGCATAAATATAAATGAAACTATACAATAAATCGAGAAGTTATACTAATAAAAACATTATTTACATAATGTGATCATATAAAATAAATACCAATAAACTTAATTGAGGATGGATATAGCTATATTTTACTAGAAAATTGATTGGGAATACGAAAGTTACATATACAATAAAATGTGGTTATCCGAAAACTAGAATTGTCATAATATAATATAATGTGTTGTGTAAACCAAAAAACTAAGTTTATAATACTACGAGGTTAGTAGAAATACAAATCTAAAATACATAAGATAAAAACGGCATTACGGAAGCTAACCCCGACCATAAAGGGTATAAAAGATTATTTTCACAGTCAAGCAGCGGATATATGAGTTATTGACCTGCAGTGAAAAGGAATAGAGAGCGAGAAAATAATAGATAATCACCACGGACCTCTTAAAGCATATTGATGAAAATGGATAGGATAAGTTTTGGACCAATTCAACAATAAAGTACAAAAATTACCTAACATCAACCGACTACAACTAAAATAATATTATAGTTATACAATATACTACTAATAATAGGAATATATTGAAATGCAATGCATAAATAATTAATAGACATAGGTAGTTATAGATATATATATATATATAAACTGTTAGGTAAATGCAAAATATTTAATTGGTGATTGGAAGACAGGCTGTGTTATTAAATGCGTGCACTCAAAAGATTAGTATAGAGAAAAACAGTACAGTCGGCATAGTGAAAACAGTATGACAAAAAAAAATAATAGTAAACTTTTCCCATGTTTTTTTGTAAATGATTCACTCACCAAAACCACTACAACACAATCCTAGAGCACAAAATGAAAGAAAAATGAACGTTTGGTATCTAACTGAAGTGCAATTATAAAAAGTATTAGTCTACTAGTTTATAAGCTAGCTAGGCGTCTACAATGTCAATATTATTGCGCCTATTGCAATCAATATATTATGATTCTATAAACATTCATACATTTAGGAAACAAGTGCCATTGAAAGATTAAATAACACAAACATTTTTATAAATTAGCTATCTACATTAGATTAAATAAAACTGACATGTATATATGAATTAGAAATACATAAATACGCATAACTAGGTTGACATTAACAATGTTGTAATATAGGGAGAAAAAATAGTTAGATAAATAAAAATAAATGTACAACAAACAGTATGCTTGTTAATGTATATTCGGATTGTAAAGTGCTTAATTAAATTGCAAAACAAATAAAATGCTACATAACATTTTTTATAATTATATAAACCAAATTGAACTGATTTACAACTGTAACAAATAGATTTTGAAATTGAATACTAATTACTAAGTACATTTTAGAATATAAAAAAAATAACTTTTGAATCTTCTGAATAAAAAGGCATTTCATTAATAAATCCTCTTCTTTAATTACTTGAAGTAAAATGAAGTTTTAATATTTTCTGATGTAAGTATTATAAATTAAATAAATTAAAACTAGTTGTGCACTTTGCTAGTAAATATTACTCTGAAATACGTGATTACAACATCTACTACTTATAAGTAGCAAAAATATGAAATAAATAATAAGTAAATGAAATAGATCACAGGAACAAAGCGCCTAATCTATAATAGTTAACTTACGCAGGTCGAGTTGACAATACTCTGAATAAGAAGAGTTACTGGGCTTTCCGCGTGTCGAATCAGTTCCACAGCATCTTCATGGTTGCGAATGCGGAGATCAACGCCGTTTACCTGAGTAAGAAGCGGTCTAATTTTTAAGTTATAGAATTACAAGATACTAAGAAATGGATATTTACTCAAAAATAGACAACTTTACTTTAACGAGACGTTAATATAAACGATATTGATGACTATTTAAGCGATTCATACACATGAAAAATATTTAAAAGAATGAGGAGGGGACCTACAGTTCAAAAATAAATAAATTTATGCAGTTGATAGTTCAAAATGAAGTTATTTAAATTGAAGACAAAATATTCAAACAAATTATCATATTAAAAAGAGGAGTGAGCTGCAAAATGGTCAATACTGAGCATTACACACAATCGTTTCAAAATTAAAAATATTTATTTTTTAATCAACAAAGTTATAATATAATTGTTAATGACTGTTTACAGAAAGAATAAAAATATAATAATACTATTTACTTAAATATATAAAAACTGAATGATTCATTTTAAAACAAATTTTCCAAAAATTATGTATTATGTCTAATAAACTTGTTTCGTTTGTGTAGTATTATAATATAATAAATAAATAAAGTGATTTTATAAATCAAATGAATTTATTTGCAGCTAATTGTTTTCATCATACATTTATCGAAATTGTTAAGATAAAACTCAATGTGCACATGAATAGTAATGCCATTTTCTAGCATTAATAGTAAATTATTAAATTATCTTAAAAACTCATAAAATATAAAAATTTAGGATTTTTCTAAATTTTCCAAAAGTCTTGATTTTTATGAACAATTTAAATTCAAACCTTTTTATATCTTTCATGATTACGTATGAATCCTGTAAAAATGAATTTTCCTAAACATTTTTATAAAAACACTGGAACACTAATTTGTCTCACACGTTTCGGTCTTTTTCTGTAAGCTACGATAAAGATAAGATTCCAAGGCTTTCTCACCTCAAGGATTCGGTCACCAGGTCGAATATTGGAGATGACATGGGCCGAGCTACCTTCACGGACCTCTTTCACAAATATTCCGTTGACGGCGTTTCGACTCAAACTGCTCCTGTCACCTGCAGCGCGTCCACCTGAAATGGAATTTAGGGAAATGTTTGAGAAATATGCAGTTACTATAATGAATATAAATATATACAGTTTTCCAATTCCTACCGTATTTATTGCTAAATACGTTTGCATTCATAATAAGCGGAGCTAACAGACAGGTGGGTTGCAACACACGAAAGGAAATCTATATGAACAGTTTTTATTTTTGTAATATTTCATTATAACGAAGAAATAGTTAATAATTGTGTGTTGATAAATTAACACAGATAAGTTAATAGTTAATATATATATATAAATGACTCCATAAAAATGCTTTATCAAGAAAATTGTTCTAAAATACTTATTTTGCAATAATGTTGGATTTTTGCGGTGATCTATGTATATTTCCCTTCGTAAAAACAGCCCTTTATCAAAAAGGAATGAAAACTATATTTTGAATATTGATTTAAAGAATTAAGACATTACAACAAAACCGTTTGTCGAGGTATGTGGTAAATTTCATTGTACATTATGAACACATCCAATATGGAATTTAGTTGAGAAGAATTTTTTTTTCAATTGGAACACAGTGAAGAAATAACACTAGTCTGACGAGATATATCGAATTTTATTCAAAGAATGGTCAGATGATACCCGTCAGCTGTTGCCGTATAAAACAGGTGATAGCGAGTGAGCCTATTCAAGAATAACCAGAAATAACAATGTTTGTTGTTATATATGTGTATGTACATATAAGTGACACCGAACAGTTCAGTTAAGTTAATAGACGCTTATTACAGTACGTATGGTATAAGTATAATAATAGCTGGACATTATATTATAATGGAATTGATGAATTTATGTCTTTATATACATATTTATATGCCTAAATGACTGTACGTATGTAATGCATATTTATACATATATATTTTTTGTACATATATTAAATATAAATTATAATAATTATGCAATATATCCCAATCAATCATGATGACAAGGTATTTGTATATGAACATATTATATGTTGTTTATTTCAGTAAAAATAGATTTCTTATTTCTTATAAATTAATATAAATTATTTAATGAATCAAGTGACATAAAAGGAAAATCAAAAAAGATAAATAATACAAAGTAATAATATTTTTTATAAAATTCTTTACAAATTTAATATTTTTTGAAAAGTAGACTTAACTGTATAGGATGTTTCTACGTGTCTTGTTTTCATAATCGTAAAATTTAATAATGATATATATATATAATGAATATATATTCTACAGACATTTCCTTTTTATTTTGACTTTTTGTGTTTAATATTATTTATTCAAAATTAGCTAAACGGCATAATAATCTGGATAATAGTTTGGAGCATATTAGTTGACTTTCATAAGTCATAAAACAATAATTATGGTGAAATTAAAAATACATCTCAAACACTAAAACTTTATAAAGAGATAAATAGAAAGTAAGAACAATTGTTGATGAATTAAATAATGCCTCTAGTGTTTTATTTAACTCAAAAGATTTATAATAGCAATTAGTATAAAGAAAATAAAGGCCGTTTTCGGATATTAATCTTATAATGATGAAGAATACAACTTACTTTTCACCCGAAGGCTTTATCAAGAGTGCTATCTACGATACTAATTATGTAGCAATTTATAGTGCAATACATAAAAAAACATAATACAAGTAGCCAATTAGTGAAAAAGAAAGAAAGGTTATCTTTACACGGGCTTTAACGATAATTAAGAAACAGTCTATAAATATTATACATATTGCAAGCCCTCTCATTGCTGACCTCTTTCTGTCTTGGAAGGAATTTAGTTACATATGTAAAATTATTAAGTCTAATCCTGCCTTTGCTCATCAACTTTCTCTCAATTCTAGATATATTGATGACATTGTCATCCCTAACATTAATACTTTTTTATGTATTTCTAAAACTATTTATCCTAAAGAATTAATTTTAGAATCTAATAATTCCAACGGTATGCAAGATACCCCTTTGGATATTGATATACATATTGCTAATATGTAATATAGTGGTAAAACAATATACCACAAAGTAGATGACTTTGATTTTGAAGTTGTTTCTTTTCCATTTCCTGATAGTAATATTCATTCTAATATTGTTTATAATTGTTTTTACAGTCAACTAATCAGATTTGCTAATATTTGTGTCCTTTTTATTGATTTTGGTTTCAGATTT
>JAYRBW010053380.1:0-11084 GCA_036023295.1 Invenusta paracnida
ACAGACTATGTATCTGCCTATTATATGTACATATGTGTAGGAACCTATCTAGATAAATGTATATTATAAACTCCCAAATATATTCATAATTTTTTTTTCTTTCTGTCTCAATCGGTTGAGGTGTGGTTCTTTTTTTTCTTCCTTTGACAGCAGGAGGGGCACTGCAGGCACCAAATCAACCACCCAGTACCTAAGATGTTCACCTTTTTTGGTCCTGGCTGCAAAAGATGTGAATGATTATACTACTTTCATACGTATGGCATAACAAGTAACGTAATTTTTTGACGTGACATGAGATACCGTCGCCTGTTCATCACTTCAAGAGACATACAGTTAGTCGTCGCCTTTGGTTTGTGGAGATGGACGTACTATAGCTACCGCATCGGTGACCCCAGGAGTGTTCCTCTTTCTCTTCCATAATGAGCGGGTAATACGCAACCACTATTAGTTCGCATATGCAATATTAACACGTAATGTATTATCTAAATAATCATTTACTATTCTCTGTGTAATATAAGTAAATTTAAGCTTAGAAAGTAATTAGGTAATCCTAAAAATACAGATACATAAAAATAAATACAACTACTGTACAAGTGAGTTGTAATTTTAGAATGCTATATTATTGCAATAATTTGAAAAGTTCATTCCCTGGATTACATTTTAATCATTAATATATCTGGATCATAGTTATTTATTTTCATTCCAAAAATATAGAAAAAATATATAAGTAACATTATACTTCCTGTCTGTTTATTTCTAAAAAAGATAACAGAGTAATGAACAAAATAAGTATTCTTACTCTGAAAAAAGCTTTAAATTAAATTAAATTTATAATATATTATTTGGCATAGAAATATTATGTTTGAGCTTTAAAAATGGTTATCTATGCAGGGGCACAACCAAAGATGATTGTGCAAGGAAGGGGCGTACGCCCCCCCCCCTCCATGAAAATCAGAAAAATTATTATACCCCCAGACCTACTGAAATATTTTGCTCAACATCCAATATTAACATAAAATTATCAGTCCCGTTATGCTTTTATAGCACAAAATTATCGGTCATATAATCGCCCTGAAGCACTTTTCAGTACAAATTTACAATCTTTGTTTTGACGCCCCTTTCAATATTACTAATCATGATCTTCATCAGAACTAATCACTTTAAAGATTTAATACGCTTATAAAGTCAACATAAATATATTGTTTGATTCTTCCTCATTCTTTCAGGTGCATCACCAAGCCCTCAAGAAAGATGACGCCTGATATCAGTATACTATATAGATATCTATACTATAAGGGTGGCACCCTTGATCAAACATTTAGCATTTATTGCATTTTATTCTTCATCGTGTCGTAGTCTGCAATTTTATCCCCGGACCTTTTTTATCTTTTACATAGTTTTATGTACGCCCCTTTAAAAATATATATTTGGATGTCTCAGTAATAATTGCTTATTTTTTAGTTTAATTAACCTTATTTAAATATTAATTAAATTATTTAACCTCATTAAATAATGAGTATACTCAATAACAGAATGGCCTGCTAAGTGATATTCACATTTATTACAGTTTTCTCCAAAACGGAATGCTTCTATTTCTATTGAGAATCTCTATATGGTTATATGACATATTGATGATCATTTAACCTGATAAATGATTTTCTCGCACAATGATGATCAAAATAGCGAGGCATCTTATACACTTTCATGTTTTTGTCTATAGATATTTCTCCCCAAAAATAAACTTAACGCCCCCTGTCCTAAATAATCCTAACGCCCAAGATTTTTTGTTTGGACATATTCTAAAAAGATATTTTAAATAGTTTTTAGTTTTCATTGAACCCACGCAACAATATTGCACGCTCTTAATATCTCCTTAAAACTATAATCTAATGCTGCGATTCATTAGATTTTCTGCTTCCACCTTCTATAAGAATCTCTACTGCACCCATTGATAGATACTTTACTATACCAGCTTTCATATGATTCTCTACTATCATCCTTGATTAAAATTTCTTACTTTCTTTCTACTACCTAGGTTCAAGAATCTATTATTGCCCTCTGCAAAATTTATACCGTTTTAAACATACTACCATCCTAGATAAGAATCTCTATTGCAGCCCTCTAAAAGATATTCTGTTGCTGCCCTTCATCAAAATTTCTAGTGTCATACCCTTAATAAAAATCTCAACTATATGGCCTTCCATAATATTTATACCGCCACTCTCAATAAAATTTAATACTGGTAACTTACACAAGAATCATTATTTCCATCCTCCAAAGTATTCTTTACTGTTCTTCTCCAAAGTATTCTCTACCGCTTTTTATGATATTTTTTACTCAATTTTTATTCAATTTTGTTTAATATAAACATACATTTTAATTGTAGTTAGCAGTCTATAAAGTTTACTACAACTCTGTTGAGTTTAATAGATGCCTCTCTATGACTGAAACCCCCTTGATTTTTTTCTGGCTGAGCAACTGCCACTATTTAGCTTCATATAGAGTGAAACGCGTCAGGCATTTGGGTATGCAGCGATTGGTGTAATTTTATGATTTTTCAATTATGACATTATCAGTTGTTATTTTTTATTAAATCAAAAATATGTATTCCTGTGTTATTAATATATAACTGTTTCTGCGATTACTATATCCTTCATTACCTATATACTTTTTAGAAAAGTTATAAATTGTTTATTAAGGTTTAACGTCACATGTATGCAAAATCATTTGCACCCTTTTGGTTATTTATTAACGGCCCTTGTGAAATTCCAAACCCCCTTTGGTTACGCGCCTGCTATAATATGTCCTTTTATCATATTATTAAAATCTTTGCACAAATTCACGTCAACCATAAATAAATTATTACAAAATAAATTATTGTTAATTTAATTAAGAAAATAAAAAATATTCAAATTGAAAACTTGAAATGATTAGTAACTAACGAGTATATGTATAATAAATTACCTATGACGTAACTTACAATTTTATGATCTCCATTCACTCTTGAATTGTCATTATTCTCATATGCACTTGAACCCACACATTATGTAATAAATTATCAGATGAGTATCTTCCCATAAAAATTATACAAATAGGGAATACAATTAAATCAAATGCAACATGGCGGCCGTTAGATAATATTTATCTTATTTGTGTTTCATGCCAGTATGTGAGAAGTCATCATGTCCAAGAAATAATTGATTTATTCAATTTCATTGAGAAAACCAGAAAAATTCGATGATTTAATGGAAATCAATCATTTCTGGCTTATTCCGCCATAATTATTTTGTCTTAATTATGTTGCCAATTTTTTAGAGAGATGCCCATCTGGATATACATAATATCTAAACTATAATATTCTGTGCTTATTCCCCCAAAAAATCGAACTATAGTTTGGGACTTTATAAGTTGTGTGAGGTGCATATATACCATATTTCAAAAGAAAGTCACTTATTTACAATTTACAACCATTTTGAGCAGAGAGGACAACATTAATAATATTAGGCGAAAACAAGGCACAATATTGAATAAATTTTAATAATTGTTTTAATCATTAATTTAGGATTTATCATGATCTTTCTTATTGCAGATTGTGAATTAAATAGTTAAAATCATGTAAAATAAATAAAAATACTTAAACAACCTATAGTCGTTCTTCTTTTCCTCTCGAAAATGTTATACTTAATTTGTTTCGTAATTACTATAATACGGATTAGTTATTTTTTCACGTCTGATTTCCAGATATTTGTCTCTAATTATTATTTCCCATCAAAAGTTCAATTCAATATACCAAAGAATTACAAGCGAAATTGCTTGCTCATCCATCGCAACGTTTTCCCTATTTAACAGATTCCCTTCATGATAGAACGCTGGACCTCACACAGATACAGATATAGTGTGCACGCATGTTGCACTTGCATAAAAACACATGGGGCATCTGAAGTGGGACAGTACAGTTTCGGAACAGATGGTCAGCAATATATATAAATTTAACTTGTATTTTCTTGCAAAATCTCAGGGTTAGTAAGCATTTGATTCATCATACCATTCATATATACATATGTATACTAATAACCTGAGAAATATTTAGCTTTATAATATGCAGCTTATAATAATATAATAAAAATTGTCTTAAATGTGTGCTAAATAATATCGCACAAAAAGTTTGTCATTATATATAATTGAATGAAAAATGTTCAATTGAGGAAACATTAAATATACCCATCTTCTGGCTGATCGTCTGATTCTATAAAGAGTATATATGTAAAAATCAAAATGACTGAATTAATCGAACGAATTAAAATATACAATAACACAAACCGGATTATAAATAGAATAATAAAAACATTACGTAACAATAAAATTATAATACGTATGTATATTATTATATTTTAAATTATTTGTTATATATATATTGCAAGTTTACTGATAAAAAATTACGAAATGGCGAAAATATAATTTTAAATATTCGGCAACTTATTTAACTCATTTTAATTTTGTTATTTATACATTAAAATTAAAAATATTTTATTTCAAAATCAATTAAAGCAAAAGCAAACATCAAATAAATAATCTAATATATGCTTTAGTTAATGCAAGCCTTTTTATTAAAAGTGAAAATGAAAAGTAAGTTAATCGTAAAAATCTAATTAATAAATATACTTAAATAAATTTAAATATAATTTATAAATTAAAACTATTCATTTACCATTATGATATACAAAATCACGGAAGAATTCAATAGTCACTTATATATGTTATTGATATATAAATGTAATTATATAGTTATCACACTTACCATTTTAGAACCAATAATTAGTCCTGTTTTTATTTTTATATATTTAGATATTTTTTGGATTACCAAAACACAGAGCTTAGGAATAGTGGAATTCATTTTCGAATTTGAAATTTACACAATTGTAAAAATTAGATATGCTGACAAAGAATAGAAGATTAACAATCAACAATTAAATAACCTGTAAATCTTGTCAGTTATAAAGGGTATAAAACGACAAAACCAGCATTAACTGTAATGGCTATTATATTTGACTATAATATATCAGGGCTTATCAGGGTCGGTTGTAACTAGATCTAAAAAATATGAGGCAACATTTTTTAAATGGGGCACCCAGAATAACAAAATCAATATATAGATATAGGTATATGATGGACAAACTATATTATATAATAGACTACTCGAGGGCATCGGTAATTAATGAGGCAATTTAAAAAATTATTTTCTGATACTGTTTATCATTTTAAAAGAGTACGAAGACAAAATGCCTCCTTTATCTCAAATATAGTTACGATCCTTATTATAAAGTCGTTACTGTACATTTGTATATTTTATATTCGTTCGTTTAATTGTAGTATATTTAATTAAATTCAATAAATGAAACGGGCATTATATTTTTAAATAACATTTTTTAGACTCGTTATAAGCTTGTTATGTGTGGTATAGAAGATGGATAATTAAGATTTGCGTCATATTTTATATTATATAAATATATATTAGCATATTTGAAAGATACGAATCAGAGATATGCACTGAATACCTCTAGATTATAGGTATTAGCAACACTCGTAGGATGAAAATAGGTTTATATACCTACATCTCTTCCGATTTTGTATTTCAATATTTTTAATTTGCGTAAAGATTAAATATTCTAGAGATATTGCATTAGAATTATTAAAAACATAATGTTCTTACACATACATACATGGTACCTATACATACAAATTTTAAGATGAATAGTGAAACGAATGAATAAATAATGATTTTTTAGTTTTTAAGATGCATATATGAAATAAATAGTTGTATGTATATATATGAATTTTAAAATATAAGAGTCTTTAAAAAATGTCGTTTTTTATTTCTATGGGAGCTATACATATAAAGAAACTAATATAGGTATTACTTTTTCTATGGATATAGCTTTCTGTTGCTAATCGTAGATATGAAATAGGTATCCATACATGTGATGGTTATGATTGATACACGAGAAATAAGGGACTGTATGGGGTGAGGAGAATATATACAATTTGAGAATCGTAAAGCAGATCAAAGATAGTGAACACGCAACGTTGAAAAGAATAGCAAATTTCGGGCGACCATAGATATCACGCAATCTAGAGAATATAGCAGATTGTCAGGCATTGGCGCTGGTTTCAAGTCTTTAGATGTTCCTAGCGGCGAAAGTCTGCAACCCTATGTGGGTTCCGTTTTCAAGATTCCATTGTTCCCCTAAAATGAAACAATGACTTTAACTATTGAACGGAGGGAAAATCTGAAAACTGTCTGAAGACTTCTTATAATTGCTCTTATAGTTTGTATACTGTACTGAAGATTTCATTGAAATCGGCCGGTTAGTAAGGTGAGAAATTTTGTGTCTCAATGGTGTCTCACACTTTGTTCCGATTTTTTATGTTTTTTTTTATCGAGCTGGAGGCGAGATGAAAGTTGGCAGAAGAAATTCCTTTGGTGTCCGAACTACAAATCAAGTTTACTTGCAACATCATTAAAAATATCAAAAATCAATTGTAGGCATTAATCCCCATGTTTGTGCATCACTTTTGGAATTCTGGCAGATTAAACTCTAGCGCCACGGCTAAAAATTTAATTAATCGCCTCAATACCCTCACAGATCGAAAGAGTGACGATAAATGAAATGGATTCTAACAGTAGATTTAGTCTGTTCATCGACAAGGTACCTCCACCATAAAGCACGACAATGCTCGGTAACATGTCGCCAGATTGCTAATGATTTTCTCCGGGACAAGAACGTTGAGCGAGTCTCCCAGCCGCTTTATTTTCCATACATGTTCTTATTCGACTGGTTCAAATACAGAGGTGGATCGAGTAAACAGAGAATTCGTTGATAGAGACTCTGTTCTCCAATATACCTAGGAGATTACTTCAAGCAAAATTCAGTCGACAGAAATTGTGGAGAGAATTTACATAATTTCACCATGATCTACAGAAGATCATCGACAGAATAGAAAATATATATAGTTTGAATTTTATTTTTCACGTATAATTCATCAAATTGTGTATATTATAATATTTTTTAAGTGTTGCGTAAATCCATTATTTTAATACATTAACGTTTTTATTGAAAACATTTTAGGGTGAAATTAAAAACGACATTTTTTAAGACACCTATATAATAAACAAATAGATTTTATCAGTACTCATACATATACATATATACATATATCAGGGACTACTATAATATAATAGTATTTGTTTAAATGCTCCACAATATATTATTGTTATAGTTCTGAGAATTTTTGAACGTTGATAAAAGTATATAAAGTGATTATTTAAACAAGAGAAGTGAAAGATAACTTATACATTTTTTAAAGTTAAATGAAGCTCAATTAAAATGATAGGGAAGCAATGGATTGAAATGGAAGTGTTACAAGTAAATCTTGGTATCACTTAGTTTACATTTTTATCATAATTATGATTAAATGAATTAATGTTATAGTATCTGTATTTAGATAATACTATAATGAAATTGAATATTATAAATTGTTTTGATCCTAAATATTAGAAATATGAAACAAACATTATCCGTGTCACTAATCTAAATAAGATCAATAAATATTCAAATTAACTTAAACTTAAACATATACTAATAATAATATAATTATTTAACTCACCATAACTAAAAAAAATCATCCTATAAATACGAAGAAATCGATTAGATCCTGGAAACAATCCGAAAAAGACTTCAATTATATTCCAGATCGTGTGAAAATCGTAATTATTAATAGCGTTTCTTCATAACTGCGCAAAACGAATGTATCAAATAATTTTCTGTTTGTGTAATATTTCACATTTTCTTCTCAAATGCTCCCAAAGCTGCTATTTGTTTAATAGTTAACGCATATAGAGCTTACGGGATGGAGATAGAAAGACAGGCATCAGATTTACGAATTAAGTAGACATGTGTAGGTAGGTATATTCTTCAAAAATGAGAAACGATTTCAGTTTAACTTTTTTTGCATCTCGGAAAGAGGATAAAAGCTTGGAGTAAAAAATAGCATAGCTATATCAGAAGGAGCTGAAGACTAAATTACACGACACAAGGTAGTTGATGTGAACTAGATAGAGATTGTCTGATATTGTTAGCGACCGAAATACGCTTCTATCTTCTCCTCAGTTGTAGTCGCATACTGCGATGTCATAAAGTAATGAGTATCTCCTTATAGTAATGGTTATACTCCAAGAGATGCAGCAAAATGCAGCGGGGATTAATGAAGCAATTTGATTGGCTGGAAATCTGAGCAATATCTATCTCACTGAAATTAAATTATTTTTTAGTGAGAGCAGGCTGTTTATTTTTTAAGGCCAGAATTTATCTTCGGGTAATATTATTCACTATGTACGCTCACATTTTTAACATTGAGATTAGAGTTGCCCAGTCTCTTATTAGACATCAAAAGCAAGAATATGAGAGATTGTAATTATCAGAATTGTTGAACAGATATAATCAAATGTACAAGGTAGGGTGGCTGACTTTCTTATAATAATAACATCCGCTGAAAGATAATTTATGCTTGAATAATAAATCGAAGCAATAGATTGTTCCTTAGATATGATAGGTATATTATCCTATTTGATTTATTATACTTTAATTTCTCAATTCACCAAATTTGTAAAGATAAACATTGATCATTAGTATAGAATAGTAAAATTATGTTATTAAATTAATATATTATTGAATATAATAATAATAACAATAATATGAGATTATTAATCATTACTGTCTACATTTTCCGAAAATTGTTATGCTTATTTAAATTTAATTAATTTAAATACGATATATGCGAGGACTTTGTGAAAAATTTATTTTCCTTAAAATAAATGTTAAACGAAGTCCTCAGAAGTACATGGCAATCTATTAATGTAATGCAGTTTGTCTATTTAAAGTAACTTAGTCTGAAATCTATCAATTTTGATAATAACATGTAATCAGTAAAATATGTTATGTTACCCAATTCTTAGACAATAAAGGACTGTTGACTATTTCTCTATATTTTGAACTATCAGGCAATGATAGCCTTTCTTTCTAAAGCATATCATCGCATACAATTTTGCTTTAAAAGATTCATAATATTGAACACATACCCAGTTGAACTAGATTAAATATTTAAATACTATAGAACACAAGAAATACAGTAGGTACGTAAATCTAATCTATTTCACATTAAATTTCAAACACCAAAATGTAAATTAATTATTCAATGAAATTATTAGAAATACAGGTGATTATTTAGTTTACAACATTTTTATTCAGTGAAGAATTTTTTTCAAAATTCAATTTAACAAAGGATACTATCTGAGATATTAAAAATATCTTTTGATTCGGAATGTGTAATCGACACAAATATATCAATTAACGGTTTCTTTTAATAAACAAATGTAAATGATAATCACGAAATAAAGCACTTATATATCATAAGTACCTACCAATGAATTTATTGTAGACATTAGGTCAGTTCATAATCTCGTTTCTGTTCAGTTCAGTTCAGTTGGTTAAAAAATGTTTGACGATAGCTCGATGTCTCGCGGTAATACAGATGAATCATCGTAGAAATGAGTGCTATTATAAAGTAATTACTCTATGAGTGCTATTTAGTCAAATAATTTTTCCGAAAGTTGACTAAGTTTGAAAGCGTTCAGCAAACTCGTTCATAAAATATATTATTTCATTGAAAGATATAATATATATAAATATATAAATTATACTGTTTGTATTATATAATGGGTGACATTTTTAATATTGAAGCCCAATTGATTTCCTTGTAGTTGTACTGTAGCATACATCATGGTCAATAGATGATATACCGAAATATATTTTCAGTCACAAACAAATTAAAAATGTTTAACTTTAGTATTTAGAAATATATATATATTTTTTTATATACAATTTTACTTACTTGAAATATTTGTTTGTTAGTAATTAAAGTGTATAAACACATTGAAAGCAAAACCAATAGATAGTATATGATAATTGTTAAGTGTGTCAGTAAACTGCAGATCAACAAATAATTTGCAGCTGAATGATTTGAGTATTGAGTTAAAATGCAATTCACAAAAAAACAATATTTTAAATACTTGGAGAGCTAAATTACCTATGTTTAAGAATATATATATTTATAACATATCATACAGTTAATCAAAGAAACATTATTTCAAAGAGCTAATACAAATAAAATAAAATAATAAACTATAATATATATAATAATATGTAAACAGATAACGCACATGTAATTTCACAAACTATAATAGTCATAATGATATATTAAAATGACAGCTATACATATGTAATTATTCATTCAGTTATTTCAAATACAAATAATCCTTTATTCACAAGATATTGCAAGTTAGACTCATTACATTAGAAAAAATATAACATTAATTATATTGCTGTAAATAATAAAGATAAAAAATTCTAAATTAACAACTAGTGAATCAAAACCGCAAAATATATAAAATGTGACTCGAATAAATATGATGTTAGATTTCATTTTGACTGTTGATTTTCAGGTGCTTCTTTTTAGTCAGGAATGCTGCCATTATTACATAGACATACAATGTTGCTGTCTGTGGAGAGAGTGTCGAACATGAAATCGTAGTTGCACAATAGTTTGTGCTAGTTGTGTGTTTAATTGGGCTAGTTTGAGAGACATTGTGTGATGAATTGTTCGAAAAAAAGTATATTTCGATTTTTAAAATGTTGTCATTATGATATGTCTTTTTCAAGTTTTAGGGATGTGGTTATGTCGAAAGTTTTGTTTTGTTTGCCGTCTTCTATCAGTAGTATTGCTTGACAATATATAGTGAGATTCTTTAAAAGTCTCATTGGTGATCATCATAATAGGTAAATATATTGGATCTATAAAGAAACACATAATATAATAATAAGAAGAAGAATTTGCTTTATTTCTAATTTGACAAACGCAAAAAAGGTACCAGTGGATTTTACAAATGAGAGATAAAATATCTAGACCTATGGCAATAGGTCGTTAGCTAGTAAAGCTAAGCGAACTATGTAGTAGGTAATATAGGATAG
>JAYRBW010053391.1:0-11084 GCA_036023295.1 Invenusta paracnida
TTATGTTCAACATATTAAGAAATATGTACGTTTTTTTTATTGTTTTTCGTTTTGACCCCCTTCGTCCGCCATACTATAACAGTAATATAATAATAATGACAATTTTGAAACTGATAGAACGCATTAGCGGTCGAGTGGAAAGAAAAATAACATGAGTTTAACATAAAACAATTTCGCTCCGAAAGCCACCTATGTATATACATCTATGTCAGTAATTAATTAAAAGTTAAACATTATATACGTCATACAGTTCAAGTATAGCTATACAGCTACCTAGTTTAATTATATATCAAGCTATTATCAGGGTTTCCGCGGTTTTCCAAAGACAAAATTCCATGACTGGCAGCACATAGTATAATATTTTTAAATATGCAATAGCTTATGTAACGCTCTTAGAAAGAAAGAAAAGTACGTACAACTATTTGGAAGACAAACAATTTATGTTTTTGTCCACATAGTGGACATTTTAGGGTTTGTTTAAAAAATGTATAATAATTATACATGTGACAAATAATTTTTAATGTTTTGAGCTAATAACATAAGCATGCAATGAAACGAATTTAAATTTTATAAACAAAAGCTTTTAAATACACTTTGGGTTTATTTTTGTCTAACTCATTATCCAAACCGGCTTAAGCTATAATATAGTTGATACAGTTTAAAAGCAAAGTCAACCAACGATATAAAGCAATATTTATGCTAACATTTAAAATAAGAATACTCGATGCAATGTTAATAAGGTTCAGAGTTCATTCATTTAAACACTACAATCCTAGTTATTCTGTTATAACTTGTTTATTTGCTGGCACTAATACAATACCCATATTATGATATACTATACGGTGAAAATGTATACTAATTACTAATACATTAAAATTTACGCATTGCACTGTAGCGTGGAGACATTTAGCCTACAATTTGATAACTAGGTATATCATGCCTTCGTTTAACATATAAACATGATTAACCTTCACAAAATATTAAAGGAAAATGCATAACCAATACTAATACATAACCATAAATAATAATGCAAGCTATGAGATCCAGGCAAAAATGTATGCTTAAATAAAACAATGTCGGTTTTAAAGTAACAAATTTAAAATGAATAACTGTTTAAAATTGTATAGACGTTTTATTGGATCACTAAAACACAGATTGAAATACAGTATGTAGATAAGATATAGACACAAAAGACCCTAATACAGAAATTCGATCCAATAGGCCAACAAGACAATTTGGATAGAAGGAAGTAGGTAGCTACTCATTATACAATAAATGACCAAATAAGTAGTATGAATATTATGCATTAAACACAAAGAGAACTGACACAGCGTCACTTTTGCCATGGAATGTCGACTAGGAACAAATTATGTAGCATACACTGCATTTGCTCTCCTCATAGCCATTATGTAGTATATAATAGAATGTTTCGTAACTGTATATACTCTGCGTATATTGATAGGTATTTAAAGAGGAAAGAAAACATCACAATATCAATTCAACTTAGGGAAACGACTCACTTCATCAACAACTGTGTGCATGATGGTGAATTCAACAATGATATCATTGGAACAAAAATTAAGTAGGTGGAACTATGTGCTAGAGAACAATATATCAAGTTAATAAGTTGGAGTAAAGAACTAGTGGACTTTGGCGGCAACTGAACAGTTGGGACAAGAAGTAAAGCAGAATGCAGACAGTTAAATCCACCATGTGAGTATGACTAATGTAATAATATATTTATATTTAATGAAAATTGAAGATTTGAGGAGGACAATGAAGAAAGCAAGGAATGTCTCCATCAATATCAGAATTAGGCTCCTTGTCCATCACCCATCTTAATCCCAGAAGTCTGGAGAGAGAAACAATAATAAAACATAGACAGTTTTTAATAAATTAGATAATTAGAACTATTTTGTCTATTTAAAAAACCAAGAGCGTAACGCTTAATAAAATGAAGTAATACTATGATAAGCAAAGAGAATGGAAATATAACATTCATAAGCAATAGATTATGATTAAAAATTGAACAAAACATCCAATATTATATAATTTCGATATGATAATAACACTATAAGACAATACCAAAAAGAGTAAAATTGTAATAATATAAATGAAAGAAAAAAAACCGGTAGCACATATATGATGAATATACATACGTCAAAATAAGATAAGTACATCTTTATTGTCAAAAATTTGAATTATAGTACAAAAGCAGGAAAACATATGATTATTAATAAATAAAACAACAGATAAGGTGTACAAATTTTCTTTGTAATAGAAAATTGCCTGCTTTATTCTTCAACAGTTGAATATGGTGTTCATCAAAAAGAGTTTATTGAGCATTCCATAACAAGATTGCTTGAGGGGTGAATGATTTGGTATATCTGCTGGTTCTGCAGAATAGAACTTGAAAATCTTTTGCCACTTGGGAGAATCTGAAATTTTTCTTTCATGGGTGGTGACTTTCCTTTATCTTATCAACCATGCTAAGACATATAACTTTAACTGTATCACTCAGAATTTGTAGTTTGTGACATTTACCTACTAACCTGTGACTGTATTTCTCAATCTTAATTAAGCTTGCTTTGCTTCTGCGTGTTAAAGTGTTACTGTGTGATACCAAACGTAACAGCAATAGGCCATTAAACTTGCAATGTAGGAGTTGTATACATTTGCTACAATCCTTTTGTTAATCTTGAATTTAACTGTCTCACTATGTAGAGCCTCTTCTGTGCCTTCTCGGCTGTTACTCGAATATGCTTTTCCATCAATAGTGCATCCCAGATACTTGTACTCATGAACTACTTCAACCACTGTTCCTTCGATGTTGATAATATTGTGCGGCACATTCATTCTTTTTAAAATAAAATATAATTTCTTTTGTTTTCTTAGCATTTAGTAATAGATGATTTTGATCACACCATTGACAAGTTTTCTATAGGAATCTTTAGTATTATCGGTTGAGACCAAAAATTGCTGTGTCTTCTGCAAATTTGTAGATTTTACATATTGAGACATCCATAGACTTCAATTTGTTGATGTAGATGGTGAATAACAAAGATAAAAGTACCCAGCTTTGAGGTGAACCTGTATTGATAACTTTCCACTGAGAGTTAGCCTTTTCTGTTTGTTCAAAAATTTAATATCCAATAATTTGTAGTGATTCATTTTAACTAGGCTGTCTGTAAGTATGTGAGCATGAATAGTATTGAAGGATGAGAAGAAATCCATATATAAGATTCTGGAATAATTGTTTTTATTATTATTGATGTGGGCATGTACTGAATTAGTAACTATACAGATAGCATATAACAGATTAATATATAGATTATGTAATAAAATGTATGTATCTAAAGTATTTTACTTTATTTATGGCAGTATTCTATTATCAGTAATTCAGCATTTTATTTAAATATTAAGTTACAATACAGTGATTTAAACTCAGGTTATATCGATAGAAGACTAATAACGATGTATTTATACTACTAATAAAACAAATGCGTGGAGCGAATCCCTCCGTCAAAATAGACAATAATCTGACTAAAAGGATGCCATGAAGACAAGTAAATGTTAAACTTCAAGATATTAAAATACCGAAGAACATGAGTAGATATTATATTTTCGGATACATTATAGAATTTTTTAAAACATCGTAAAATATTGCACTAAATATTTTACGACATAAAATAACATGATATAGTCGTACAGCGTAGACACAGCATTGATTTTAATGAGTAACCCACCTGAAGAATGGCAACAATAACGCCAAAAAGACCAATCGCCGATCCGAAAATCTCGATAATGAGAATCTTGACAAAGAGTGCGGAGTTCTGGGCATCAGCGAGGGCAGCCCCCGATCCCACAATCCCAACGCAGATGCCACAAGAGAGGTTACACAAACCCACTGTGAGTCCGGCACCAAACATAGCGAATCCGGCTCGATAGTTGGACCGCAAGACTTCTATGCTCGCCTTCTCGGCATTGAAGTCCTGAATGATCGGTTGATTAAATTGGGTAATAATTAATTAACAATTTAAAAAGGTGTGAAGGGGGTAACTTCTCCAAGGTATTACAACTTTCTTAGACGCTGTCGTTTCAAATTACTTAAATCTAATCATTATAAGCTTTTTTTATATTCTAGTGTTTCGATAGAATTTTATTAAAAACACCAAGCAAAAGGTGAGTGGTAACATTTGTTTCACAAAAAGAATAAAAACAAGTGAAAAGTTAAAAAGCTAGAATACGATTTTCTGTCAATTTATTGATAGCTAATATTTCTCATTATTATTACTCAACTAAGAAAACTGTACAAAGTTCAGTATGAATTAATGTTTTCATGGTCGTGTAAACAAGTGTTAATAACACAGCTGAATTGTATACACTTTAGCATATAAATGAGCGATTCAAAACGTAGCTATAGATTTAAAAAATGTTTAATTAGTGCTTCATTAAAATAATATTAATATACCTAAATTTTCTTTTTACAGAAATTATAAATAAAAATCTTTCTAAATGCAGAAATTGTGACTTTTCTGTAAAAAAACGTTAAATTCCTTTCCTCTAAAAGATATTAAAATGTTAAAAAAAATATATACATAAAATAATAAAAAACATATTTCAGAAACTAACCAAAACTTGAGTATGTTAATTTTGAGCAAAATGTAGGTGCATACTTTCTGTATTCTTTCTAAACTTATCAAAATGTTCTATTTTTCCATTTTCATTTAATGTTTTCCAGGATTTTAATTTTATTCAATAGTAGGCTTATGCCACCTACATACATTCTCACTGAATAAATAAATATTTTGAATAAATGATTAATTAACAGTTTTAGAGTCTCCCTCGGTTCTTACAAAATGCATGTTACATCACCTTTCTTTCTAATTTATGCATATGTAACATTTTTAAATAATCATTTTGATTGAATCGAATCTAATGTTTTATCTGATAACTTCTATAACATATACTAATGTCAAAAATTTTAACTGATTTCAGGACATTTTAAATCTCATTTGTATTTAATTCTACTTGACATAAGGTTTAAAACGATGAAAGATGGCTGCAACCCATAAAAGTACAAATCAAAAGAAATCAAATTTATTGAAAAAGAACGAAAATTACCTCAATTTGGTTGCTGATAACAATAGCCATAATGATACCATAGATAGCGACTGCTTCACAAAAGATAATACTTATCAAGTTTTTAGTACGGATACGAGGTGCTTTTACACCAGCTCCCAGAATAGTTGAACCAGTTGTATAAATACCCCTAAAAATAAAGAAAAATATAAACTCAGATCAGTTCAATAGATGGAAAAAATGAATATAAATATTAAGTTATAATTATATACAAATAATTTATACATACATTTATGTAGCCATAAATTATGTATAAGTTAAAATTAATTTAATAAAATTACTAAAAACAGTTACTGACATTTTAAATGCAAATTCAAATAAATACTAAGATATAATGCTAAACATAGACAGTATTGCTAATGTAAAAATGCTTCCATAAAGAATCAGTCTCACCATGCAGCTCCAACAACAGACAGAGAAATAGAAAGACCAACTCCAATATTGGCCCAAAGGAATGGGGATGTGTGACTAAGAAACCTGAAAGAAAAAGTTTTAAAATTCGATTTAATTAAGCATAACTAGAATATGCTTAAGTATGGATATATAAACTAAATTAAACAGTAGAATGTAGGAAAATTCTAATTCTCCTAGTATACAAATATTAAACGCTTATCAACTCACCATCCGAAATCGATTCTGTAGCCTTGGTCAGTTAATACATAAAACAAGCCTTGAAGAAAAAAATGTATGTCATAATTAATGAAATAGAAACAGTTTTCCTTAAAAAATTATTTGATTATGTACATGAGCTTTATGTAAATTTTATCAAAAATAATTTCATACATTGATATGTTTAGTATTAGATTTAAATTTTAAAAATGGACAAGTAACTTTCCAAACGAAATAGCAACCAATATTTTTTTTCAGTTTAATAAATATAATTGATTTCTATTTAAAAATATTCAATATAAAATATTGTCGATCGACAAAAATAAAAGAATAAATAAAAACATATCTGAAAATGAGAATAGTTAAATGTATAATTTATGTGTTATAAAAACTACCTTATGGTTTTTTAAACAAATCATGTTGATTAAAGGATAGTGAAGTATGTAGATTAATGAATAATAATGATTATTAGTCAAGTGGATTTTAAAATTGAAAGATATTTTACAAATAAGAAGAATAAATTTATATTTTACAGTTTATGGTTCAAATCGATTATATAAAATATTTTTAATTTTTATCTTCATTTCTGAAATTCTTCTTAATTTGAGAAAAGGTTATGCATGACTGCAAAAAAGAGAACTTCAAACATTTTTCATTTCTTTTAATTCAGTATAACTTGATGCATTAATTTTTTTATGGAATTCTATTCTAAGCCAGCAATATCTGAATATAAGACTGATTAATATTTTTCAAACTTTGCAAATATTATAATCTTGCTATTTTTTACATACAATACTCCAGAATTTTTGTTAAAAAAGTGCCAAATTAATCATTAAGCAACACCCATTACTTGCATAATACTTGAAACACTTTTAGCAATAGTAGAAACAGGGTGCATAACCTAAAGACAAATAATAATAATATTTATATATGTGATATAGCGCCCCTATATTGATATCAATGTCAGTAGCCCTTTACATAATAAATGACAACTGCTTGCCATTTATACAGTATAATACAAATGTTATGTACATACAGAACAAACCCTTTCAGGCTGCTAGTCAACCAACTGGAACAGCCTGCCAGGGACAATGGAAATAAAGTCTGGCCAAACCAGGATTTGAACCCACTACCATAGGCAACCACTCTACCACTGAGCCACCTCATGCCCAATAATAATATGTATATATATATATGATAAATTAGAAACTTTTCTTTATAATTTTAATCAGTTCATTCATTAAATGTGAGATTTATTTAAATATTTCTAATTAAAGTATTTTCTAATTTCTTGATTTTATTGAGGTAGTTCAATTCTATCAAACAGTTATATATGTGGTAAGCTTACTGGTACTGAACTATCATTCATGCAAACAATTAAAAAAAATAAACAAACAAACTTATACAAAATAATAGTATATATATTAATATCTAATAGGTATATCATAATGTAATGCACTTGTTAAGAAGTTAATGACAGTGTTGTCACTTACAATCTAGTATGTAAAAGTACAAAAGGAAAAAAATAATGGCAAATAAAATACAATATACTGTATTATGTATGTAAATAAAAATAAAAATAGGTAATATTGTCATACAATATTATGGAAATAGTAAGTCATTGTTTTTAATAAATTGTTCTTGGTAAATGAGTTTGTCTTCAACATTCCTGCATTTTAGTGATGAGATCTTTCACCACTTTGTACATTGCAGACTGCATAGCTACTTTTTCAAGTCTAAAACAAATTATATATTGCAATAAAAATAAAAATATTAAATAAATTCAGTGCTTCAAATACTTTTGAGACAGAAACAGCATCATTTTATTTGTGTAAATGTGCTGCATTGTGATTTTTCATTGCTTTCTGCATAGCCAATTAAGCTTCCAATTTTTTGGGGATTTATTGGGCTTCTTCTTCTTCTTTCTTGACAAAATACATGACCTCAATTTTCTCCACTTTCGGAATAAATGACCTAGAATTACTTAAATTTTGATAGTTTATTTAATTGTGAAAATCAAAAAAGAAACTAACATTTAAACTATTATTAATTCCATTTCGTTATTAGTGACCCAGCAAGTTAATTAATATATAGAGGTCATTAAAGACAAAAGTAGAAGATTTAAAGCAAATTCTATTGACTTTAACTCTATATACAAAAGTTACACAACTAGATCCTAATGTCCTGTAACATGACCTTCTATAGTATGATCATGCTTAGTGGTTACATATTACAAAACTATTATAGAGTGCAATGATAGTTCAGCAAGATAAATAGTTAATAATGTCAACATAGTTTTGTTTTTGACTACATGAAATGTTCCAAATTCAATAATCTGTGGTCATTTTAATGAAATCCGGTCATCTATAATGAAAGAATGCCTATATATATGCATTACAAAAATGAAATACCCTTACTCCCTCACCCAGGAATTTTATTATATATTCTTTTAATCATAACAATTATTTTTGCCCACAATCCCGATTTTGTTCATGCCTGTTAATCTTATGCCATCTTAATCTTCAAAACTAATCTTTAATATGAGGTACTGCAATACTTATTAAAAATGTATATATTGATTTAAAAAAGTATTGTTATATTTAAAACTATTTTTTGAAATATAAAAAAAATTTAGACAACAGATACATTTTTAGAAATATTGTAAATGTAATACATATGGTTTACTTATAACCTTATTCTAAAAGCTCTGTTTAAATAGCTAAATTTCACTTTCACTTATGCTATATCTATTTTTTACATAAAAATTGTTATATTATTTAGTATATTGATTTGAATCAGAAATTCTGTCATTAATATGTAATAATATAAAATAGCATTTGTAATAACATTACTAGTACACAAGTTAGTATAATATTTTTTACTGTTAAATTGATAAATAAGAAAAATGTATCTTATTTTGTAAAGATAAATTCTGTTAATATTTTATTAGCTAATTGATGTTTGTTTTACAAATTTAAATCAATGTATATTTATTATGCTATTTTATTAAATATTGGATATGCTTTTAAACTTTCTTCATAATCAATGCCATGGACCATGGCATTGGTGGTGAACTAACCCAGATAGTGCCTATGGCAAACTAACTCAAATAATTCATGTTAATATTAAAAAAATTAGTCTTAATATTTCATTTTTACTTTTTAATAATAACAAAAAATATAAGCCATTAAGTTACTAACAAGTCAGCTGTAAAAAATAATGGATTTCTATTTTAAGAATAATTGTCAAATAACTGTAATTGTATAGTGCAGGCCATAGTCATAGGCATAGGGTACTGTTAAATCATTAAGTGGCAAACTTACCCCAGCATAATTTACTTAGTTTATATAATGAGACTATTGTGACTTTTACTATTTAGTCATATATATCCAAATAATAATATATTATAATAATAAACTGTAATTTTCCAAATACTTACTACTTACACCACAAAAAGTGTCTAAATGTCAGACAAATTCATCTAACTGTCAGACATAAAAGTTTCTAATGGTTAGATGCATCTAATGTTCAGATTATAAACCATCTAACTGTCAGACAAAAGTAGTCTAATAGTGAGATGTGTCTAACAGTTAGACATATCTAATGGTAGTCACAAAAATGTCTAAAAGTCAGACAAGTCTAACTGTCATATGCTGCACAATGCACTGTCTGTTATGGCAGTATAAAATGTTATAATAGTTTAAATAGATGTAAAAAATATTTCAATCTGTGACATTCTTGTGAAATTTGTAACAATCTTTAGGAATATAAGAAAATGAAACAAATCAGTTTAATTATTTACATCAATAAAATATAACAAACATACAATATTTGTCATAAGAGAATGCAAAATGCATACTTAGCCTCTACTTCTATGTAAATACATTATTGATTGATTCATTAAATGTTTACTTAAAAAATATATTGATAAATATTTATATTTTATATTTACAATAAGGCTATAATAGTGTGGTAATAGTAATGCAGAAAGCTGTAAATTAAAATTTAACATGTATGACTTAAAACTTATATCTATATACAGTCAATTCCAGATTTAACGGATCTGGATATATCGGATTTCTGATTATAACGGATTTTATTCTGGCACCAAATGATTATTGTATATATATAAGCTTAAGCATAACTGATTTATACAAATATACTTTTTGTAATTTTTGGTTAATAATGATATATTAATAGAGAATAGAAAATAGGTAAATATAGATATATTATATGCATATAGTTTGTTAAATAATAAGTCTATATAAAATGCATTATGGGCATTTCGGGGTCTGGGGGTCAAATATGGACATGGGTAGCATTTTATTATGGAAAAGAAATAAAAATTAATAGGTTTTATAATTTGATGGGCATTTTAAAGAAGGGGTGTCTGAGGTAAAAATACTGAAAGTGCATTTTAAATAGACTACTTTAGTTTAGAGATAACCAGTATTACCAATAAAAATAAATTAATAATAACTATTTAGAGATTATGGAGTGACCATAAATTTTTTTTTTAAATAAATGAAATGTCAAAAAATAAATGTAATTAACAAGTAACCCTATATACTATTAAAAGCTGGCAGCCACAACCAGACCATGATTATGAAGCATCTCACTATCCTTTATGATAGAATTATAATTTATAAATATAATACCTAAATTTAATAACATTTATTTTTTGTCTTTTTGATGTTTTGTATATTTTTAACAAAAAAAATTTACAGCCAAGTACTCCACAATTGCAAATTATTTTGGTATATCTGCTTTGACATATATATATGTATATATGCTTATATATACATGAAATTGAAAACAGAATGGGTAGCAAATACTATATTAATAATTAAAGTATTTGGTCATACAATGAAATTGAATAATGAAATATATGTGCAAATTTTTTTGTTATTTGCATAAAATTGTTTTATGATATTGTCACTGATAGTGATGTACCTGGGTACCAATCAAATAAAAATAGCAATATCAATGCTAATTTATTGCTATTATTTTAATTTAATTATCATAGTTATTCTATTAATTAGTATTACTATAGTAATACTAATTATACTAGTAAAGTACTAGTATACTATAACTATTAAGATAATTAAATTTTGTTAGTTGTCATATCAATTGGTAGTACAGTCAATTCCGGATTTAACGGATCCGGATATATCGGATTTCTGATTATAACGGATTTTATTCTGGCACCAAATGATTATTGTATATATATAAGCTTAAGCATAACTGATTTATACAAATATACTTTTTGTAATTTTTGGTTAATAATGATATATTAATAGAGAATAGAAAATAGGTAAATATAGATATATTAT
>JAYRBW010053402.1:0-11082 GCA_036023295.1 Invenusta paracnida
TTCACACTTGAAGGCGTTGAGTTGCAGTTTTCGTTTTTCACTCCATTCAGCTATGTTGTTGATGCCTTCTTGGACCTTCGCGACCGCACTTTCTTTGTCGCGGTTCTGCGCCCAGATGGCTAAGTCGTCTACATACATGCTAACCATGATGCCTTTAATTGGGAATGGTGCTTATCACTGGATCCAGGTAGAATAGGAAAAGAAGAAGGGACAACACCGCTCCTTGTGGTACGCCTTGTTTTATTGCGACCGTTCTGCTTCGGTAACCGTTGAATTTGACACGTCCTATCCTTCCGCGTAGGAAACCCAAAGATGTCAAACTCGGCACCCACCTCCTCACGGACCATCCGTCCGGACCGAGAGTGCCAAGCAACCAACACAATCGTTGTTGTTGTGGTGGTGATGGTGGTGGTGGTGATGGAGCTCTTACTGTGATGACTAAAATGTCTTGGGTATCAGAAGGACTACCTTTTTGGAAAAGGTACTAGCAACATATATTTGATGTCGGCATATTCTTAACGATTTCATTTTCGCCACATGAATTCCGGGGCATTCTAAGAACCAGTTTTTAACTGTGTGTGCTTTAACTCAGCAGAGGGAGTTGTTCGAGTTCACACCAGTGACGATGATTGGTGTTTAAGACAGTGGCCGATTCTAAACTGCGCAATCAGACTGCTTCTTTTCTGTTTGTAATGGCCGCTTTGCCTGTTTTTAAAGAGTTTGCTGAGAAAATTTGAACCACTCATTGATAAGCTTGATGAACTATTTTTAATTCCTGTTCATGTTGAAAACACTTTCTTTGCAAAATGCACTTAAATAAAACAATCTGTTTTATATATTTTTAAAAAACAATTAATTTGTAAGAAACGGTGTTAAATCATCTTAATTATACCAAATCGAATATATATTTACTGTACCATAATATACATACATAAAGATTTATGACTTTCCGAAGAAAGGTTTATGATTTATGTCTATAAACGAATATTTTTAACAAAGATCAAAGTAATTTATTCCATATCAAAATTTCATCATAATGTCATTTGTCATACTCTTGTCTACTATTTCGTTTAAAAACTTCAAAGCTTTTTAAACAATCGATTATTTTTTTAAATAACTATACCCTTATTTTTTCCTTACTTTCCCATACTCCGATTTTGTCCAACTTTTAGTATGTTATAGACTAGACCCAACCTATCACAAAACCACCAAAAAACAAGCGTAAATTATATTTAAAGAATTGTTTCTTCAGAATGTTCACTTTATTATATAAAAATGCTCGTTGTTAGTCTTTGCCATTGTCAGACAGATACACATTAATCTCTGCAAAACACAATAATCTAACATTGATATTGTTATATTTTCTGTGTATTTTACACTTCTACTGACATTTATTTATTTATATGCACTTCCAAAGAAAGAGTTTGTGATTCTGATTCTGATTTTGAATATGATTTTCTTATTCTTGAATACCTTTTTACGATTTACATAATGACATTTATATAATACATGCTTATAAAAATTTACAAAAATCTACTTACAAAATAATTTTATATATATATATATAAATCTTTTTTTCGTATTCTATCTATATTATACGCGTAATCTGAATACTTTACACCACATATATATACATATTTCCACAAAATATACAAATCTGGGAAACTTATTTTTCTGCTATCACATTGCTAAAATAATACTTAAGTTACCTCTTTTAATCTTTTTATAATTCTTCTATGTGTACTAATGGGTATTTTATTTGTTAATCCGTTTTTTTATATGTTTTCTAAAATGATTTATTATAACAAACCTGAATATTTAATATTAGATAACTTCATAGATCATGAGTTCACTTATCAGCATTAACAAAGTTTATCTCATTTTCGACATATAATAATTTGCACATTTTTTATCAAATTGTATTATCATAGGTAAACGTTTTAAACCTTACCCCTAATTATTATTGTATTATACTAACATTGTTTTTAACCAAAATTGTGAATATAATATTCCACTACATAATATACTCCTTATACTCAAGGTATATTGATATTTGATATTTTAATAAATTTACCTTATGCTGTGAAGTGTGTTGGATTTTATAGTTTGCATGTTTTGGGTTTAAAAATGTCTGGCTAAAACTCTTATCTTCTTGGGTACAAATACCATATTGGAAAATATTGATAATTGCTAGTATTTCGTTATTATATTTATGATTGTATTTTAGTGAGCAGTAATAACATTTCTGACATTGTAAGCTTATCTAACACATTCACCATTCTATATTAACTTTACTTGTTAAAAATCCTACAAACAATAGCATCTCTTGTTTTGACATTTTAGATACGCTTAATGTTTAACCCTTTGCTTTGAACTCTATAAATATTAAACCTTCACCTTGTTGTTCATGCCTTCATTTTTCTTTTTTTGTTCCGTACTCTAGGAACCGTTCATTATTTTTTTCTAAGTCTTTAAGAGTCACAAATATATTTTCAAATGAGATTCGAAAATACCATAGTCTTTATTAAATTAATAAACAATTTTTTGATAATGGTTATACCTTTTCATTTCATCATAATAAATGTCGTGTTAATTCTGGTATTCCTATTGCTCCTATACCTATACCTGACTTTTGTACTTATACATTAGAATTTTTTCAATTTCCGATGATCGGTGTCAATGTATATATACCTAGCTAGAATTACTTATGTTAAAGATGAAATATTAAAATAAAACAAATAATTCATTAAACCGGGATTATCATCTTGCTTGTAATACTACTTGCATCTCTTGCCCAACTGCTTCTAAACTTATAAAATACAACACTAAATTCACAGTCTGCCGCATTACCTGTGACCTGCTCTGAATATTACAACATTTATGTTGGTCAGCTATCTGCTATGTATTAAATCTCTTTAAGTGTTTTGCTTTTGCTTTTCTTTACATACATACATGTCTTGTATTAAATCATGTAAATATTTTTCACCACTTAACACTTTTAAACTTAAACTACCCAGGACACGGAGATATTATCTTGGAACCCGTGTCTGAAACGAAAGGAATGCACCCGCCCTCACCCGAACACACTTGCAAAACCTGTCATCCACCGAAATTACAAGCCTCCACTCCCAACAAACCCCGGAGGTGCCAAACCCCTGCCTCGTGCAGCGGCGTGTTCAAGCAGCCACCGGATTGGAGACCCTGGGAAAGGGAAAGAGCCTCAAGGTACTAACCCCATCAACCTTTTTTCTAGGAGGTCTTGATTACCCAGCATATCATGACCTCAGAATCACCCTAGCTGGAGACGTCCATATCAAAACCTCGGTCCCGAAACACACAGTAACAGAGCCAGAGCGAACCACCGACATAGGCATAATCAACAACGCCGAAATCGTTTGTGTATAGCCAGTTGGAACTGTGAAGGCCTCCTGAGGAAGACCGAGGAAGTTCACACTAGGTTAGAAGATAACAAGATTGATGTGCTTGCAATTCAAGAAGCACAATTCCAGCAACACTCGGAATATAAAATCGTACGTTTCCATGACCCGGTGAGCCAATGTAGAACCAGAGGCGACTCAACAACGATATCCAGAGGAAAGGAGGGGACGTTGCAATCTACATCAGAGAAGGCATCCACTACTCTGTTCTCAAGGATCGCCCTTTCCAGAGAATAGTCGATAGCACCAAATGGTGTGGAATTAGAATCCACTGTCCATCCTGAAAAATGTATATAGACCTTCATTGTATCTATAGACCACCTATTAGACAAGCGGAAGATGATGAGAACCACTGGCCTATAGACGAATACTCTATTATAGTTGGAGACATTAATGGCCATCACCCGATCTGGGACAATAACTGTGACTCGTCTGATGATGTCGGAGACGGTCTCCGACTGGTGTAACGCCAACAACTGGACAACCCTTAACAACGGAGAGCCGACTTTCGCTAGTTATCATAATAGCGCTCTTACATCCCCGGATATAACGGGCTGCCACACAGAACTTGCTTATAAATGCCACTGGAAAACTGGAGAGGATATTGGGAGTGACCATCTCCCCCAAATCCTCCACGTTAACAACAGTATCCGTAAAGAAGCGAGCGTAAGAAAAACACGTTGGTCATTCAACAAAGCGGATTGGAACCTCTTTACCAAAATCATCCATCATCCCGACCAAATGGAGAGGTGATACCAATCCTTTACCATGGGATGTGGCAAAGAAGTGCCACTGAAGTTGTATTTCAAACTCTATTTGCTACTTATAAAGATTTGAAAACAAGTAGCGCTGTTAAAATTGTGAGCTGGCTCCATCTGAAAATACATTTATAAACAAGTACAAAGAAACTGAAAGCTCAATACAATCAAGCAATGGAAAAAAACAAAATGTACAAGAATGGCATTATCAAAAAACAATTGGGCTTGAGTGAACAAATAAAACAAAGATAAAAAGAGACAACTTAGATATTAAACATGTACGCAATTTGCGATGGAAAAAATTCCGCCGTTAAAAAATATTGCGTCGGGAGATATGGAGAGGATATTGTCGCGACGGAAAAAATTGCGTCTTGTGGCATTGTAATTCCGTCGGGAAATTTTCCGATGTAATTCTAACCAATCAAAATCGTTCATAAAAATGTGTCGTAAATTGCGTCGGAATCAAATTAGATTTTTGCGTCGGGATATAAAATCTTTAATTTACTTATCTAAAAAATGATTGCATTATATACAAAGCAAATAAAAAATCAAATAAATTATACATATACTTTAAGTAGAAATTATAAAAAGTGATAATTTTATAAGTAAAATGAAGTCAGCTTTATAAAAAAACAATGAATTATAAAATTTGATAGAATAAGTTAGGCATTAGTTATGATTATATTATAATGAAATCCATATAAGTGTATATAAGCTAAGACTATTAAAGGTTAACTACTATTTTATCAAATTACGTCTGAAAAATCAATTTTCCAATAATTTATTCAAAAAGTTTTATCCACAATTAATTTTATTGCTTTAATGATGAAACTGCATTGTTATCCAAGTAAATATATAATATAAAATATATAAAAGACAAGTAAATAGTGAAGAAGAAAAAATGAGTGTGGAAAAAACAACAGTTAATATAAAACAATAATATACTCTATGATGTATGTAAATAAGAATAGGTCATATTGTTATGGCATGTCAGTATTAAATCTTAATTAAACATAGCAATATTAAGGCCAGGAAATAGATGGACACCACGTTTTAAAACCTCACAATTATTCAGTACAAAACAAATGTCATTCAAATCGAAATCGGCGGAGTCCAACATTTCTGGCCAAATGAAACAATCTTTCTCGTGCCTATAAAGCTTCATAAAGTAAGTGGAGACACAAATCGGAGTTGCCGAATGTTTTCTTAACCTGTACCACGAAGGCACGTAAAGTGGATCTGTTTTTCGACTTCACTTTCCCAAGAACAAAGTCATGGTTTCTAACCGTCCCCAGAACAGGCGTAGTACCTGAAATATAAAAAAAGGAAACAAGACAAGGCACGTTTATGTAGATGCATATTTTCAAACCTATCCATCCACGGGAAATGTAAACTTATATCATATATATAATTTTCACAAAAGATAATGTATACTGTTATTTATATTATAATTATATGTATTAATAATAATTTTTGTATTTATTATATATATTAATGTATACAATTTAATTGCTATTTAATCATAATCTATATGAGTACAATATGCACTTTATCTTTTAATTTTAGACTATATTTTATAAATGGAATATTGACATTTAATAAGCATAACTGTCGATAACACTTCAAAGATTTTTGCAAATACAGAAATAAAAACATTTAGAAACAATAAACAAATTGGTTATATTCTTTGACAGACTGTAAGAAACTTTAAAATAATAATAAAAACTATTAAGAGTTTCTGATAGGTTGACTAATGATATCACAAAGCATATATTTTGTCGTTTCATGTTAGATAAACATTCATGTGCACATAAACAATGATTATAAATTAATTTACAAGATTAAGACAAACATGTAGAGGGTTAATAATAATCTATTTATATTGAAAAATTCTCATTATGTTTCTATTATTATCAAAAAGACCAGATGTATAACATAGTTGTATTTAGGAGTATCTTATTAAAACAGCGAATATTTTTTAATAATAGTGTCATTTGAAATTTTACGACTTCGCTTAATTGGTTCGTCGACAAATATTTAACACTTGACATTTAAAACTTAAAAAAAGCTCTTAAAAAACTTTTAAAATAAGTGGATTTGATTTTGTAAGTAACTTAACTTCATATAGAGTTCAAACAATTAATTGGTAGCAGTCTGGTTCCTTGACTTCTGTAACGACAAAGTAGATACCATTTAATAAAAGCAGATAAAAGAAAAAGTAATGAAGAGAGTGTTAAAACAAATCTATTCAGTGTAAAATATTATTATAGCATGGTTGCCAAAAGGTAATTATAAAAATAAAAAGTCCGGACGCTTTTGTTGTGAGCACTTAAATTCGCATCGAAATATTAAATTTGTTTGGAATCCGAATTTTAATTGATTTGTCCGAAATTTCATTTATACCAATGTTAAAATAAAAAATAAAAACGTTAAATACTTTTATATTATTAAAACAGTTAAAAAATAAACAAACAAAACAGTAAATATAGTCATAGAGATTCTTTACTTTATATAATGCATGGAGAATTTGAAATTTGAAATTGAATTCTTTATACAATCGATATAACTAGATTTTTTTGCGTAATTATATACTTAAATGCACGGTCAGGTATTTAGAATACAAATTATATATTATACCGGTAAATAAAAGTTGATGGCAGAAACAAATTTATTCTGTATGACGATAGCATTGTCGTCATAGCCGCATATATAGGTAGACCGTGACAGCAATGTCGTCATAGGATGAGTGACGCGTTTCATATATTCTCGTTTTATATCGTTTGAAATAAGGAAAATGATTAATGGATTTCGTTCACTCCTACAATCAATTTCAAAAATCTGCATGTAGATTTTTTTAAATATATGTATAAAGAACGACGTAAGTAGATACTCAAAACATACAATTGCAATGACATAATTTGAATAATTCCATTATTAAAGGATGTTTTAACATTATATATTATGAATACAACGTATCTTTTAATACTATATTACTTATTAATTTTGATCTATCTAACAGATATATGACTCATTAATTGATGATGTGCAATATTTCATAAATTATATACATATACATATATATATATATATATGGGTAACATTACATTTCATTAAATAACAATGATTTTAATAACTTAATAGATTAATTACACTCAGTATTATAAATAAACATATTTGAGAAAAACATTCATTGTTGGTTGATATCACAAATGACTCTCAAACATTGAGACAAACTTTATAATGCGAAACCTCATAAAGATGAAATATATAATGCTATTTTAGGCTGCAGTATGTGGATCCTCGTACACTAAACGTAAAAGTGAAGAGAGAAGTGTGTTCAGCTTGCACACAACTATGACCACAGAGTAATAATACTAAGAGAATTCACTCGGTAAAAAAACGTAAATATGTTTGTTTAAATATTCAAAGTTCGCCATTTTATATTCTCAACAATGCGATGGGAATTTGCGTTCTAAAACAGTATAAAAGATCGATTTTCAAACGGGCAAATGTACATGATATCAAGTTCTGATATGGAAAGTAAAAATATAGAAATGTGCGCCTGAATTAGAGCTTCAATAATATGTAATTTATTGGAGTATAGCTTGAATAATAAAAAGTTTTTCAATAGCGGCAAATATCTACTTTTAAGCCGTAGAAATAAAAAATAAAGTGCCCGTACAATATAGGCTATGCATACCAAATAATGTAGGCAAAACTAGTTATTTGCCGCTATCGAAAAACATTGTTATTATTTAAGCTATACACCTATAAATTACATATCATTGTATAGCTGACATTCTGACGCACATTTCTATATTTCTTGTGCAGTTTCAAAAAGATGGATTTTCCGCTTGAATCAAAAGAGTGAGCCTTCCATACTTACAATCCTATATTCTTTGGTCCTTGTAGTGTGGACCAAACATTTATGACGTTATTATTACCATTTTATAGCATGTGTTGTTAAATATAATGATTTTTGCAATTTTCGTTTTGGTTTGAGTTACTTATTTAAATGTTATTGAAAGTAAATTTTTATTAAAAATATACTATTAAACATTTTTCATGCGGGAATAAAGGGGTATGTTAGTAAGGCGATTTTTGTAGAACATTTCTAAAATTAAATTCGAGATCTACATGATCGATATACCTTGTCTGTAATTAGATAGAAGTATACAATCATTCAAATGCGCTAAGTGAACTCCCTTGGTACTATTACTCTATTATGCCTAAGATAGCTTCACTCTTCATACATGCACATTCGGTATTATCTCTTAGCCCCGGCTTCCACGTCCACACGACTTATCTATTGGCTTAATAATGGCTTGACAGAATATTAAACTTGTAAACTATTTCCTGTCAAGTCAAAGGACATTACTCGAAAGTTAATGCGTGCATCATGATAATAGGTATATGTGTCATCTATTTTTAGAACCTTTTAATAGTCGATAAGCGTCTATAATATAGAAAATCAAAGAACGGGAAACACGTTATACATTACTGGACTAATATTTTTAAATCGTCTGATATTTGAAAGGGTCTTGGCAATACGCATACCGTTTCAAACGGAGTGGATTAGTTTCCATGATATAGTTCAAATGGTTGTAGCTATTGCAGAACATCTATAATGGAGAGAAAATATGACATTTTATTGACAGAAAAACAAGGATACGCTTTTTTAAATTAGATGATAATACAGACATTAAATGAAAAATCCTTCATTAATTACACTGTTTACACTTTCTTAACACATCGAAATAATGTTGAATTTAATACTTAATGTTGTATACAATCTGTATATCACTAGTGAAATAAATATTCCAGAAATATTTTGGATTTGTTTTAATTTCACAGAATCCCTGGCTCATGAAAGTTAAAACATTATGCTCTGCTTGCTTAGGTCTGAAACGAAATCGTTCTTTAACCCCCTATAAATTTAACATCCTTCTTACCTCCTTCAACATCTAAAGTTTTATGGATGCTACTATTAATATATTTTCAAATATGATGTCGGTTCTACCGCTCTTCAACTTAAACGTTAAAATTAAAGGAAATTCCATTAAATCAATACTTCCGTCTTACTCTCCATAAACCTATGCTTTGTGAAAGTAAAACTTGAAGAGTTATGAAAAATAGACACACAAATTTTTCTGTACAAGTTTTGTTCTTCACACTTCACTCTTCGAAGTTTATTGGAATCCATTGTTCGTGAAATCTTCAATCTTCGCTTTTAGCTTTTATGCTGTGGTAACTGTCAACGGGGGTACTGTCCACAAGTACCCACTAGCTGTCATTTAAAAAATACAGTTAATTAATTAATAATATCATCCCTATTATACATATTTATACAGCATTATTGATATTATTTAATAGATTTTGTTTCTTAAATTTGATTAGAAGCAATCTAAATATTGTTTTTGTGATTTCCAAGTAGTATATATAGCTAAATATCCTTAACAAAAATAGATCATTCTATGCTTGAGTACTGTAGTGGGATAATATGGAACTCAAAGGTTTTCTAGATCAAATAGAGACAAGCGACAGAACAAATGCGACGACGTCAGATCAAATAGAGACGGGTGACAGAACAAATGCGACGACGTCAGATCAAATAGAGACGGGTGACAGAACAAATGCTACGACGTCAGATCAAATAGAGACAAGCGACAGAAAAAATGTGTTGACGTCAAATCAAATAAATGACGTCTGAGATTTGAATTTCAAAGTCGCGTATTTCGTCAGACCAAATGTTGACAAGACCACAATACTTATATAGAGCATTTAAAGAGATAAAAATGTTTACTGAGGGTTAATATTTATGTAACGTGGCTTCCCAATTAAGGCCTTTTGTATATTAATGTTTATAAATACATCTAAAATAGTAAACAATTTTCCATATTGCAAACTATCAACCATATGAGTAACATAAATAATAGAGCAAAAATTTAACTAAGTTTGCATTAGATCGTAATATTTTTATATTTTGAGGCTTGTACGAGTATAAATACAGCGATAACTTCTTTTGTAATACATATATAATATCTTTTAAATAATAATATAAGTAGGTACATATATAAAATGGTTAATTTTGCTTAAGCGTAATTTATTTTGCATATATAATAAATAAGTACTGCCCAGCTACCGTCTTACATAGCTACGTATCTACTACAACATAATATTCAAATCTGTTTTAATGTAGCAATAATAAGAATAATTATGCTACAATAAATATACACTCCTTTGGTTGTATCAAGTTTAATTGCTTTTATAATGACTATAATGTTGTATGTTGGTTATAGCTAATAATGTGAGCATACTTATGCGGATTGTATAGTGTACAGAAAATTGCATTATTAAAGATATGCGCGCTTGAAGACAATAACATGCTGTGCCCTATAATATGGCCGGTGACTTGAGTTAACTTGTAATTAAAATAAAATTATTATTATTTTACATACAGTCAGGGAAGGTCAGGTAATAACCTGTACTATAACGTCCACCGTCTTTTATTGAAATCCTTAAGAGTCATTTATCCGTGTTTGCTTGTTAAAAACGCAAAATCAAGGCATTTAATTTAGTGAGCTAATTTGTTTATTATAAAATGAATGTTTATTTTTAAAATTCAAATTCAAATTTTTAGCGTGGTTTTATCTAAAATAATAAGTCTGATATTTAATTATTCTATTTGTATATATTGCAGATAATATTAATAATTACTAGGAAATGAAATGAAAGATATTTTGCTTAAAGGTAGCATTTATGTTATATTAACAATTTAAGTATTTTCCATAAATTTATCTGAGCAATGTATGGGGTAGGTAATCTTAGCCCACATAATAAGCTAGAGACATCGATTTGTGAAAATAATTGATTGAACGATTGCTTTT
>JAYRBW010053413.1:0-11082 GCA_036023295.1 Invenusta paracnida
TACTAACATTTTAGGTATTTGATCAATCCCTACTTTGTACAAAATATATTAAACTAACGTATAGAAAATGCATACATTTATCCGCTATTCAAACCAGCACTAGTATAAAATACAATTAATGCATATTCTTAAATAGTTAGCCTAAACAATAGAATTACCTTGATTTTCAAATGTTGCGTGTGTCAATAACGGATGCGGAATTGTTTTTACCATATATTTCAAATGCTATTGATATTTCCCATTAGTATACATATGTGCAAACTAAGTTATATTAATATATAAAGTTGAACGGTATAAAATCAAAATGAATGTTAAAATGATTAACATTAATTAAACGTTGCTTGAGCCATGACTATATTCTAGCTAATATTCACAACTTATAATTACAAAAAAATATTTCAACGTAACACTAAAATTTCATATATCAATGTGAACATTCCAGAATTCTCTACTAACAACTCAATTCATTTAAAATATACTGTACTGTGGCCCCCAAATTTACTAAAATTTGCTAGTAGTACACCTAAGTATCTTGGTAACTTATAAAGTCGTAAGACGATAGTTTAAAGTAGGAAATAAATTAGGTGCTTATCTGCACATACAACTGCTGCCAAAAGTCACCGGACACGAACAAAATTTCACGTTTTTAAGTTTTGTTTTTATGTTATAAAATGCTGTATAGATTGTAAATACATATAGAGCATTATACGAGTAAAAATGTATTTTATATATATAAATAGTATTTACAAAATAATATAACATAACCTGATAACAAAATTTTAAATAACGTTGAAATTAAAATTAAGATATAATAATAAAGTCGTATAAGGAAAGTATGCAGTTCGTAATCATAAATTATTAAACACTGCTACACCTACTATATTCGTAGAGTAATATATTAGTATAGTAATATATAATATATATAATATAATAATATAATAACATAATATATAATATTTATAATAGTAGTTATCACTTAATACAATAATTCATTATCATTTAATATTTTCTTACACTTTATCATTGCAATTGTACCGAATTATGTAATGACATCATTTTATGGACAATCGTAGAACTTTTATTATATTTCAGTAATATAATTGAACAAACTTTAATGTCATACAAACTGGAGTGCATTAAATTTGGAAGTTTCTTCACCAACAAGGAAAAAATTATGCAAAACCCCAAATTTCTCTCTGTTTTAAAAAAAATAATTTTGGAATGACGAAATCATAAAAAATATCTAGATTAGTTATATATTTGCCCGCTTCTTTAATTATATAAACATTCTTCCCATATTTGCCACACTGGTTTACAGGTAATATTCTATAAATTACCTTTAATATATTTTAAACTTTTATATTCTGTATTCATCTTTAATTTTAGTCTTTTATATAGTTATTGACACCAGATATAAAACGATAATATAGATAGTTAATCTGTAGGATCTAAAGTGCATATAGGTAATTTATTGGATAATTCGCAATTCACTAACAATGCCGCACATTCTGTCACGACTCAACTTCTAACAAATAAACGTTTAAATCAAATAAGCGAATAAACTGCTATTCTTATAGTGTGAACTTTTGTCATCTTTCTATTGCTTTCAATAATTTAATTTACTAATGAATAAAAATTATTGCAAGATGTAAGATTTTAGTAAATTTAGAAATTATTGTTTTATTTATATAAGTATTTTGTTATTATACTTTTTAAAGTTTAGTTTTCTTGTATGGTCTAAATATATTATGTTTACACAATTTTGCAGTCAATCTACACCTTTAAAAAAGAAAAAATCTTTATATTTTTTAAATCTTTAAAGTCATAAGCTTGCATGGTGAAAGATGTCAGATTATTTGCAGGTATAATTTAATTTATTACATTTTATACAGGTGTTTATAAAATACTTATATTACTTATGAAACTATTTCATAAAAGAACCGTTTTCATCGAAACAAATGGTTTTTGTATAATTTTTCTTAAATACATAATTTTGATAATTTCGTTTGTTTCATTTAATTAAATTCATTACATTTTTTGCGGCGTAATAGAATTTCATAGTAGGAGTAGTAGGGTGGAATACCTCAAGATACCCCCACTGTCCCCCCCCCTCGTCCAATCAGAATAGAGAGAGACTTCTGCCAATAACAGGCCTTACACAGAATAAAAGAAACGCGCGCGTTCGTTGCAGCTCATTTTGCTCTTACCTTAACTGTCGGACAGTCGTCTCCTCGCTCCTCTCTCCTCTCTCTGCTCTCTGCTCTCAAGATGTCGCACTTTATTATCGAGCCACAGCATCAACCAGCAATACCCTCAATTAAAGTGGGGCCTTACCGCTGTTGATGATGTCCAGTTATTCAAAGATACATTTACTATATGCTTCTGCTGTTATGTAAACAGCATAAGTGTCTGAGGTTCTCCCATCTTAGGCTGCGATAGGGCCCCACTTTAATTGAGGGCATTGCTGGTTGATGCTGTGGCTCGATTCGATAATAAAAGTGCGACATCTTGAGAGCTGAGAGCAAATAGAGAGCGAGGAGACAACCGTTTGACAGTAAAGGTAAGAGCAAATTGAGCTGCAACGAACGCGCGTGTTTCTTTTATACTGTGTGAGCCCTGTCATTGGCTGAAGTCTCTCTCGATTACGATTGGTTCAGAGAGGGGGTCACGTGATGTGCATGCGCTCCACCCTCCCCTACTACTAATGTATGTTTTATATATGGATCAATTTATGATTTATTACAAAACACTTTGGCTCTTCGAAACGACAAAATCATTCGACTGTTTTTACAAATGCTTGAACTGGACCCCAGTGAATACATCAGAATTCTAGTAAGACATTCTATCATTATTCATGTGCATATGTTATCAATCAAAACTATTAAATTTATTAAAGCATACTTTTATTTTAGTTGAATTAAATTTAATCGTGATTTATACCTAAGATTTATGTATCGAAATAAAACATGTTTCATTAAATTATACAAATCGTATATTAATTAAGATCTACAATAATTAATGCAATGTTTTTCATTCGAAGGTGATTCGAGCATTTGGTCATATTGGAATTCCGGATGGACGAGTCATCAGATCCGTCAAGGAGAAGGAACGAATGTGAAATATTCTATCAAGGTATTGAACCTATTCCTATAGACACTAATAAATCGAATGTTTTGGTGAACATTTTTAACATAACTATTACGTTTGAATATATTTGTGTAAGTTATTTTATTACAGGACTTTTATAAAAAAATTTCTTTAAAGCTTTATCGATAACACAACTTTATAGGTGTGTTACTATATTTCTGTGCTATATTGAAAAGGGATTCCGAAAGCTTTTCTATAAAACACTATATAATCATCGAGTTACTCACTTTTTTAATTTTTATATTAACATGATAGCACATTCATATTCTAAAGTTTTGTTGCGATTTTTTAGTTCTTTCATTTAATAGAGTATTCTTAAATTAGTTATTTTAAATTAAAAAATGGCAGTGAGAAACATTATTATTAGAAGAAAATTACATCTAAATTTTAATTGTTACACACTTTTTTTCGATTTTTCTGTTCTACTAAGCCATTTTAAGTATATTCCATTACTGTGCGAATTATTCCAATATAATTTTTTTCTATTTAAATTGTTTGTAAATCACATATTATTGCGATATATGTACGTATATCTCATATATGGATGTTGTAATGGATAATTTTTGTTTCTATATATTATGATGTGTACATATTCATATAAATACGTATATAAAAATACATAAATTAACCAAAAAATCTCTTTTGATTAACTTTTTTTAATTGATAAATTTTACTTAACTGCTTTTATTGAATTATTTATTCTTATATTTATAAATTTCTTGAAATATTTGTATTTCATGATTTTTTTATAAATAAAACAGGATTTAAATGGATAAATTAATTTACATTTTAAGAATAAACATGTTTATTCTACTGCGTTTTATCCTTTTTATAATAGTTTTTTTTTTAATTTTCAATAATCCACTTTACCATAAGTCGTTCAAAATTTGTTAATCTGTACTTTTAATTTGTAGAATTAAAATTAGCACTGCGTTCAACTTTTAAATGTCTTTTGAATATATATTTTAGTGAATATGTAATCATTTTATAGTCATTGCCACTTTTAAAACTTTTAAATATTGTGATAATAATATACACTTTTATACACTTCGATTAGTTAAAATAAATAAAACATTTATTGAAAATAATTAATTATTAAGTTTAAAAAATCCTTATATGTAATTTTGAAATTCTTTTAATTTCAGAGAGGCATTCAAGGTTCTTCACATTCTCAAATAAACATTGTACTACACAATACTATTAGTAAAACCAATTTCCATGAAAAACGTTTTTTATATTTATTGATGTCCTCGTACATGACATGACATGACATGACATTGATATATGTAGTATGCATGCATTAGTCAATATGTACACAATATGTCACAATTATTTAATTGGTTAACACAAATAAATGTAATTGTACATAAGTTGATTTATATACCCACTTTTAATCTTTTGTTTAATTAGTTGTTTTATTGACAAGCACTTACTAAATTGCAGAAAACTCTTAGCTTTTAATAATGTGTGTAAATGTTATGTAAAACAATGCATTCAAGATTTAACCGTTTAATGTAGCTGTGTTCCCAAACGGTAGAATTTTGTTCTTGTGTTAGTAAATTATAAAATAAAACTGTAATAAATAAACTTCTGTTTTGCCATTTATTTTTTGTTTTTAATAATTGCTAAGCTTAATTGGAATTATTTGTATATTTTATATTTTAAAATTGTAAGTTTTAATCTTAAACTTTATTTTTACTCGCAAACTAGGACGGTTTATTCTCTTAGTTTACTTTCTTAGTTTGAAAAATGTACATATGTATATACAAATTTTAATGAAATAGTATTGTTAATTTTTCTGAAAATAAAGATTTAATACATTACTTTAACACATAATTTGATGTAATATATTATTATCATCGTTTTAATTTAACTTTCAACGATATAAATATATTGAAAATGAATATATAAGTATGCAAACTTTACATAATCGCTATTTTATGTTCAAAATTATTATGAAATATTTTATAATTAGCAAGACTAGTAATTTTCCACTTTATTTCCAATAAACAAATATATGATAAATTTTAAAATACATATTTCGACACAATATTTCTTATACGTATTTTTTATTACTGATACTAAAATATAGCAGGCAAAATATTAACTAATATTAAGTTTTCCATTAACGTACAATACTCTTTAACCTAATTTCACAGAAACTTATTTATGTATGTGTGTGGTTACTATATTTTATAAATAAAAATGTAAATTAAAGTTATTTAGACGTTTGATTTACTGTCAGTTTCTCAAGTGTATGTTAATTAAATGATAAATACATTTATTATCAACATAAAAAGTAGCCAAATTTATGTTTACAACCCTGTACAGCTTATATACATAGCCCTGCAAAATTTGCTTTAAGCATTATCAAATTGTTGTTTCGTTCCGATTTTATTTCTTCTTGATTATAGTGGCAAATATAACGCTTTACAATACAGTAGCTATTGATATTAGCAAATAGGTACATATGTAGCTTATCAAACTATGAATTATGATAAAACACAACAATTATAATACATAATTATTTAATATACACACTTTATATAAAAATCAATAAGTGCCATTTGTACTGTCTTACATATATAGAACAGCTATGTTAGGTACCTAATATGTAGGATATAAGCATATATGTGATTTACATGTGTATATTTTGACGTTTGTTGTTTAGTACCGCCTAAAATATAATCTTTCTATAGAAACACTTTTGATACAAACAATATATCCATTGCGTAGCAATTAAGGTAATACAAAGTTCGCTTCTTGCTATTAATTAAGTACAACGAGAATTTGCATTGCATGTACATGCAGATTACGTATGCTCCCGATATAAATACGTGTAAGTCTAATCTTCAAATTAGTCGTTTATTATCTCGTACCTATACGTACTAATAATCGCCCAGCTGGTAAGTTTATTCTATATATAAATAATGTTTTGTTATATATTTAAAATAGTAATGTACCACAGATTTCTGTGTTCTTTTTGAGTTCTTGCACAGGGAGAATGTTATTAACTTCCAAAAATAAGCGTTAAACATGATTGAAATCTATGATTATTTTAAAGTAATATAATGACATTTTTATTTTTGAACTTATATATTTTAAAGTTAAATACATTTTTTGGGGCTAAATTTGGCAGCATGATAACTATTATTTTTTTAATATAAATATATTTACTAATATATGCATTAAAGTTTTATACGAAAAACCAAAAATAAATATCAAATTTAACATGTAACCACCTAATATCGTGATTATAACGATCCTCTAACGGAAATTATGCACTCTTAACTCTAGCAATATATTAGGATAAATGTTAACTGTGTGTCATTTATATATGTATATATGTAACTATTATATAGCTATTCAATAGTCCTTTACTCTTTTAAGATTGAAAGTAATCAAACATAATTTTATATACCTATTAACTTTATGATTATCCAAATATACAGTTTTTATTACGCAAAAATATAGAAAAATAAAGAATATATTATTAGGTATACACTGAGAGAATTCCATGTGTCCTGGGACACAAAAATATGTGTCACCGTGTCGCACAACCGCAAATTTTTCTCATGACGCAAGTATACGTGTCCACGTATATATTTTTCTTATGACATGAATTAATGTGTCGTGAATATTTCCGAGATAAATAATGTGTCAGTGTGACACATTTTAGGAAGTTATTGTGGAATAATAATTATTTTCGAATATAATTATTGAACAATTTGGATTCATAAATAAAATTCATGGACAAAATAATTCATTGGACAATCATATTTCTAATAAATTAAATAGATTTTTAAAATGTCGAAAAATATAATATTACATCTAGAAAATTAAACGCTGTATATTTAATAAACGTAAACTAACATCTTCCTATTGTCAACCATAACTTCAAACAAAACTTGTCTGATTGATAACTCATATTGATAAGTGAATACTGCAAAGCTTTCTATCTATTACACGACAGTAGCTTCCCAATTAATACATATAGAAATCACATATTTAAATTATGAATTCAACAATTAATAATCCTTATAACCCATAAAAGTGATTAAAAACCACATCATTTTGAATGGAATACTAATAGTACAGAATAGATATTGGGCGTGTTATTCGAATAAGACGCTTTTTTAGCGTACAATCAAATATAGTTAAAATGGATACGTACACGTAAACTTATAGATTCACATACCCACTATCTATAATCTAGACAAGGCTATTTTTATAGTGTGTTCCGATCAGAAGGAAAGGAGGAGAGAGCCCTTATATATGAAGACATAACTCGAAAATGTTTATAAATTTAACTGTTATTAACAGACCAGAAAGAAACAAGCATGAATGATTATTTCTATCTCCTGTACAATTATGGGCACTCACCTCACTAAAATGACTCTATCGATTTTTCACTTCTCTCTGGGTCAACCCCTCCTCTCATTGTATTAACCCATGGACATGCTAATATATACATGTCCATGATTAACCACAAGGAGAGCTACGAAAAATACACCACGGGAGTGAGTCAGGTCACCTCTCTCTGCTCCTTTCTATCTGGTTCCGATGCACCGGAACATTTTTTTAATGTATTTGTATATAAGTGTAGGATTAATACAACGTGTACCCATATTTCTTTATTTTTCAAAAGTTTGTAGTACATATAATCAGCAGCCACCATAACATAGGGTAAAAATACATCCCTGGCTACTTGTTAAAAATAGATTTGTTCAGTTTTTTGTTTCATTAAATGCCAGTGTGTTCTACGAACAAACAGGTGATAATTTACAAAAAGGTAGATTGTGATTCGTACGATAATAATAACTCAATTAAAAGTGGTCATTTCAAATCCAAGGATAAAAGTAAGTTCAGAAATATATAAATTTAAATTTTTGTAAGAATTAATAATTTGCTGGCAATATGCAAGTCCATAACCTAACATTTATGTTGTTTCTCAGTCAAATTTCATTAATTTTTCTGTTTATTATCAACTTATTCGATTTATTAAAAAATTCAGATATTTCTTCTCTTAAAAATTAATCAATTAATTATTGTAAAAAATATTAAAGTGTTCTTATGAAATGTTTGTGCTTTTAAATTTTATTAATATTAAAGTGATTTGAAAAGCTTAAACGATGTAGTTACACAATGTAACACAACTATGTATCATAATGTATTCTATATGTATAGGATTCTGTGTAACAATCTTCGTGCGCGTATAATGATCTTTTTCTTAAATCTTTCTTGAATTATAATCTTATAGTCCACAATTTAACCATATTTAATTATGTAAACGTAAAACATAAGGATTGCATGAATCCTATTTTTTCAATTTCATTAATTGATTGTTTTATTTACTCTGATAAATCTGATGAAAATCGTTTAATATCATGCTAATAATCACCACACTATATCTTAATAGATATAAATCACGCGTACTTTATAAAGTACGCCGTGATATAAATAAATAGAACTACATCCCGGCTATTGCAGGAGCATTCTTAAGAACTTCATACAGTCTCATTTATCACAGCAATATTCCAAGTTTTGCATGATTTCACTACAATTAACAAAAGTTGTATTATTTTTGTTAAATAGAGATTATTCACCATGTTTTTTCATCCTGTGTAAGGTAAGTTATGCATACAAAAGTTACAAAAGTATTTTTGTGTGGTATCTCTTTTATTATGTGATATTACTTATGTAAACGAGTTGTTGTATATAGTTATTAATTTTAGTCTTCAAATGGCTCAGTGTAGATTCATGCATTATCTTAATGTACGCATTCTATACTAATTATGAAGCATGCGTACTATTACAGTTTAGTTGTATAATTTTTTATCTCGTATATTGTATATATATTTAGAATAATTAGATATTTTCTTCAATTCTGCATAGCCATTGGATTTCTTAAAGGTCTTATTAACGAGAGTAAACTGTAGTGTACACGCATCTATCAACGAATTTACTAGTTTTATAATTGTATCTAGTATAATATATAGTTTATGACATGTTATTTATATATAACTATTGTAAAACAAAGAATAAAAGCTATAATGTTTTCTATATTGATTTCAATTGAATTTTAACGTTATGTGTCTTTCTATTTATGTAAATTCTATTATATTATATAATTATATATATCTATATTATATATGTAATTGCCATAATTGTACTCATCTTATTTTAGATATTATTATGTCATTAATGTTACCGAGACAAAATATGTGTCGCCATACCATTATGCAGCAGACAATTTTTGTCCCCAGATTTCTGTTGAGACAATATTTGTGTTCCCTGACCATGGCGCAGTGGACACAATTTGTGGCACCAGATTTCTGTTGACACAAAAATATGTCCACTGCGCCATGTTCAGGGGACACATATTTTTGTTGTGTCCTGTGACACACCAAATTCTCTAAGTGTATAATTAGGATAATAATTCCTTTAATTATTGTTAAAATATACCATGTTTTCTTCTCTTTTTCTATTTGTTTTATTTTGTTTTGCAAATAATTAAATTTATTAAAATAAACAATTATATTGTATTATAGCTATATTGAAGTTAACTGAGATCTTTAGAATAGAATTATATACAAAGATGTAGATATTTAGTTGCATATGTATACTCTATGCTACAAACAAAATTTACTGAAAACTATGATATATATAATTTATATCGTTGTAATTTCCTGATTCAAATTACAAAATCTGAGGCGCATCAATAGTTTTTATTGGTAGTATAGTTTTTTATAATAGCTGTCTAAATGACTAAGCTTCTCAGTGACAATTTTTTACTGTGATTATTTCTGACTATATAATGTATAACGATCTATATTCCAGTTAGTTTTAAGCAATTCACCAAGTATGCAAGCTCCTGCTATTAAAGGTATCGTCGTACCAGGTTTCCTGCCATTAGATTCCCAGAGAAACATCAACTTCGACCGGATTCCAGGCTACATTGAACATCTGCACCAGAGCGGAATCAGCGCCGTATTTGTCAATGGTACCACTGGCGAGTTCTACAACATGAGCATCAAGGAGCGCAAACAGGTTGCCGAAGCTTGGATGAAACACACTCCCGGGAAACTGCAAGTTATCCTTCAGATTGGCACGGGCAGCCTTGTGGAAACTCTAGAGTTAGCGCATCATGCCACCACACTTAAACCGGCGGGGATAGCTGTGTTGGTACCCTCTTACATTGCCCCTCAAACACTCGATGCCCTGGTCGACTATGTCAAATCGGTAGCTGATGCTGCCCCGGAGATACCCCTCTACTACTACCACATCCCTAAATCCACTCGTTGCAAAGTGGATCTCATTGAGTTCTTGGAAAGGGCCGCGACTGAAATTCCTAGCATGGTTGGGCTTAAGTATTCTGCCACTAATGGAGAGGAAATTCGAAAGTGCATGAAAGTAGCAAATGGAAAATTCAAGGTGTAAATTTCATTTATATGATATTTTAATTAAGATTTTAAGATTTTATAGAATTATACCTTTGGTGTCAAATATCAATTACATAAACTAATTTTTTTAACTCGTCTATTATATTGTAGGTAAATAATGCTATTCTGCTAACGTGTTTGTTAACAAATCGGAATATATGTCACTTATGCGTAATTTAAAACGTGCGCAAAACTTAAAAAAATCGTCGAAAATGTACATTTCCAGCATGTTTTGCAATATTTACTTATATATTCTCTGTATATTCTCTCTCATATTTTACTGGATATTCTCTTATCCTTTTCCTTTCATACACCTATTATGATATTTTATTGCTCCTTTCTTTATAGCTAGACACACAACATTAAATTTAGCTGCACACTATGCATATTTGATCAATCATTAGAATAATTATGAATGTTAATTAGAAGTTGGGCTTCCCTTGGCAGCATTTAAATGAAGTAATAAAAAGTAATTAAAAAATAATTAAAAAGC
>JAYRBW010053424.1:0-11082 GCA_036023295.1 Invenusta paracnida
AACTATACAACTGACGAGGAAAATTAATACTTATCTCTATTATGACTAAGACTTAACTATAACTTTTAGGAGTCATTAGGAGTTTAGCGTATTTTTAGCATACAGGTAGGGAACTTTTAGCATACTTTTAGGAGTCATTTAGGAGTTTAGCGTATTTTTAGCATACCAGTAGGGAACTTTTAGCATACTTTTAGGAGTCATGTAGGAGTTTAGCGTATTTTTAGCATACCAGTAGAAAACTTTTAGCATACTTTTAGGAATCATTTAGGCAGGAGCGCGTATTCCTTTTATACTCTTCCTATTCTGTCATTAGCTGGCCATACTCGATCGTGATTGATGAGGGACCCCCCACCCCTAGGTGGTTTCGAAACACACCTCGCCTACTACTAATATGGTGATTCCCGAATCTCGTGTTTTAATCCTTCTTTTATAAAAGTCACTTTTATATATATAGCTATATATTTATATATTACATTTGAATATGTAGCTTTTAAATAAGCTGTCATATTTAACTAATTCTGTCCACAATCTAAATATATAATAGGTAGGTATCCCTTTTCTCTTCTTAACCATTTTTATACAATAAATGTTTTTGCACAATTTCTATATCTTAACAATCTTTTATATTTGCACCTATATTTTTTGTATGTTATAGAACATAAGATCAACTCTTTTCCACTTTGTGAGAATACATATTGAAAACGAAATCAAATCAAAACAAAATTTTATTTGTATGTTGACACCTGCAATCAATTAAATAAATTGAATAAGGAATGGAATCGAAGGAAATACCTGATAAAAATGTTTAGCATAAGCCACATTAGGACTTTAAGTTTTTGACTTAAAAAATGAATATGCTCTTAATTAATTCCGTTTTCTGTAATACATTTAATAGTATTAAATCTGTTATTTTTTAATACTTTTGATATAATATTTTCTATATTGTCTTATAACATATATGTATCTGCATATATAGAAATCGCTTCAACAGAACATCTTCTCATACCACACTCATTAAAAATTCTTTTCCGAAATATATTTGTCTTTTTCTTAAAATACGTTCTAAAAAATTGTACAAGGCAATTATATCTAGTTAATAATTTAGATTCTGTTATAAATATAACGTAATTAATTGACTTGGAAATCATATATTTCATTAATAAAAGATTCAATTACCGTTAGATTCAACATAATTGTAATATATTTTATATATTTCTAAATTATTATTTTTTATTTATACAAACATATTTTTTAACAGCTCTTTAAAAATATATATGACTTGAGTTAACTATGTTTTTTATTATTGTCAAGCTTTTTAGAAGGTAATTTAGAACTACGTATTTAATTAAATGTGTTATCTATATAAATTAAATGTATCAATTTTATACGTATATTTAATAGTAATTAACAAATATCTGTATTGAGCTGTTTAGAAAAACGATGGTACAATTCGTAGAGATACCTACGTATACTCAGAAGGTAATATAAAAATTTTTTTGTTGTTTATTGATCATAGACACCTATCCATTTACCTACTTATATGTAACATTTGATTTTTATAACATAAAGGTATCGTCGTCATGTTAAAACTAATTTATTTTTAATATTAGAAAAACATAGTTAGCTCAAGTCAAATATATTTTTAAAGAGCTAACACATTTTAAGCTTATTTACATTCTTTTATGAAATGAGCTAACACACTTTTTCCCATTTTTGGCTAATTATAATATCATTATTTTTTGTTGTATACCTATTTTATCTTGATACCTACTATTCTGTTATATAATTACTCTATGCTACTATATACTTATGCTATTTTATGTTGTGTTTTTTAAAGCAAAATAAAGATATATTCATAAATTAACAAATTAGTTTCGCGCTAGTGCAGTCCGCTAGCACTGCAGTAGCGCACTATAGTATTGTATAATTTCTTTCATTTCACAAGTTAGTTGTCAGCCAATCACTGAAAGCTATTTTTAGACAATCATAATTGATTGTTTAGTACTTTAAGAAAAAAATAATTGTAGTGCAATTTTGGATAAAATCCTATCATTTTGTTTACACTTAGTTTAACATTATGTTGTTAAGTTGTTAAAAGAACCAACCTTATTTTTATTTAGTTTTTTAAGGTGATTCTAACAATATAAATTTTGTTCTTACCAAACAAATAGGTAGCAGTCTATTTTACGCTAAAGTGAGCTATTTTTATAACGTGTAAGATAGGGAGACAGTGTTTGCTATGCAAAATCTAGGCCCCTGGCAACGGTTGCTATGTAAAAATATTATTTTTCTCATATCTGGGACATTTCCAATATATGTTGAAAATTTTATCAAAATCGATTAAAGTTTAGGGTATGTTATTGGGGTCTGAACAAGTTGAAGAAGAAGAAGAAGAAGAAGTAAAAGAATTAGAATAAGAAGAATAATGACGAAAAAAGTCGATTTTTGCACCTTGATATCTTGGGTTTCATAATAGTTATGAAGTTGAAAATTGACTCACTGATACATTTTTGGCGGCGCCATATGATAGAAGTTAAATCATTTCAAAATATAAATTAGTTTTTAAATGGTTAGTGGTTTAAAAAATGACCGTTCTTGTGGTATTCTAATATACATACCTTCTGTATGTAGGTTGCTCGTATGAGCTGCATGAGCTGCATGAGCTAACAACCTACTGCCGTAGGTTTAGATATATATATATATATATTCGTATAACAAATATACATATATGATTGATAGTATATTGATATTATTATGTGTACAATCGTTACTAAAACACATTGATGAGTTTACTGTTATTAAATGAAATTCAATTAAAATGTTGTTCATATCCTAGTTAAATAGGTATTGTAGGAAATTTTCATATTTAACTTATTTCTATATGTATTAAGTATAAGTAAATATTAACATTTCTACTTGTGATGTAATACATTATTCTCTGTACAATTCTCTATCATTTGCGCAGTTGACAGATAGCAGTAACAAACACAGCAGGAATTCCAGAGAATTCCCTGAGCATCAAATCGTAAGATAGTTTTGTGGAATATCTATAATGCAATGTACCAGCTGCAACCCTCATAAACCATTTAAAACATGTAGGTACATACATGTGATCAGTCTATTGGATTGAGATCAGGCAATGACAGGCGGCCACATTACTATAGTTTCTTCGAATGAAAACTTGAGTTTGTCAAGCCATTTTATTATAATTAGCATTCTTTTATTGGAGGCCTATTTAAAGGCCTCTTAGATAATTAATTAATCTAATTTATGTGGCACAAGGAAACTCCTTAGATGAACATTCCACAAACAGTCTTTAACAATTCAATCCGCATGCAATGTTCCGATTATTGCAAAGAGAGCATCTAGATAAATTGGCAAGAGTCTTTACTCCGTCAGCGCGATAGCAATAAAGCGCCAAACAATGTTGGGGCGTAAACACACAGGGTGTGCATTTTAAATAAGTGACATAAAGTCTGCACCACATTAATTAAAACCTAAAATATCGTACTTAAAAGTACTAATTTACTTTCAAAGTAGTAATTACCTTAAGATCATGGAAATAAACACATAATTTAATATTTAAAAGAAATTAAATCCACAAGACAAACCCGATTTAGTGGATTTTAAATCCTTAAAGTAGTGTTTTACATATTAATTTCATAGACTTTCGCACACTACCACTCCCAGCGCGCAAATTGTGGCGTAAACCGTAATGTACCCAAGCCACATTACATATTTCAAATTCAATTCTTCATATTATTGATTTACGATTTTACCAGTTGAATTAAAAGTCGTAGAGCTTTTCATAATGTGATGTAATCATGTAATCATATTTTTTATATCTTTGAATTTCAGAAATGAATTATGAATAAATGAGTTTTAAACAATAATATAAAAACAAATAAATTACAAAGTGTCACTTTTCGATTTGTATTATCATTTTTATCGATTTTTATTAAAAATATATTAAAATATATTCTAAAACAGCTGTTTTCGGTTTGTACATGTAAACATTGTACATCTATTTTTTTAAGCTAGGAGATTTCAATCACTCATATTTTGCTTATGATTGAAGCTTTCATATTTATTTTAAGAGTCGGCTTTTGTTTCTTTTAATCTTCGGTTTGTTATTTTATATTTAAGGAGTATATGTAGATTGTTCTTAAGCTATATATTAAAGTTTTGAAATATACGTATTATACGCGTAAACTGAAAAAAAATTTAATCATATAAATTTATATAATCAGTGCTATTCTAATATTCATTAGGTATTATGTACATTTTCCTACTTTCAGTATTAGGTAATATGATTTAGAATGTCGCATAGCATAAGTCTCAATAAGAAATTCCAAAAATGATTCCAGTTTATATATCAATATATAAGTGAGACAAAGAAATGAGATAAGAAGAGAGATGCAAATTAATTAATTACAAGAAAAGATTTCTGTTCAGTGTCTTCCTTGCCCTATTCAATCTGAAACAATGCCAGAAATGTTGCCCCCTTATATCCATTATATATCTTAACTTCATGTTATTCATTAATTATCAATGTCTCTCATACATACTTTATAGTTGTTTAAATGTGACATGTTTTCCATGTAATATTATAGTACTTCAATACCTTAATACAATATACGGAACACTTTGTATGTAGGCATACTTTTATGTAATATGTTTTACCATCCTTACGCTTTTAAAATTTACAAATTGATTTTATGCTTATTTTTTACTACAGTAAATTTAGTTACTAAATTTTCATTTAAATGCTTATTATATTTTAAAAAATTGTCACGATTTAATATTTCAGAAGTCTGCATGCAGCTTTATTTCTTTTCAAAAAAATAACCGTATGAAACTTTCCCTCTAAAAACAGATTATTTATAGCATGAAATAAAAAAGGTTTACATTTACAAAGTAGGTATATTACCTGGAATTTTGAAATTATAAGACATATACTTAACTAATTGTAGCTAAATGTTAATTAACGCATATAATAACACCTGGATTCTGAAAAAAAACATTTAGTAAGTTATATTCACATCAATAAATATAATTGTTTGGAAAAACAACGTGAAAATGAGAGTTAAAAATTAATTAATAAGTTAATGTTCACAATTAAGATACATTCTGAAAGTATCTTTTAAATTTAATAACTTACTCGTTCATCTATGTATACATATATAAACTAATCTAGACATCGGTGTCTGGGTTAATATTTATATATAGCATGAACGAGGAAGTATTCTACATCTTTTGTGTTCAAGATATCGAGTACAAAAGAACATCTCGAGAGGTTGAACATAAGAGGACTTATCTATGTATAGTAGTTGCTAAATTTTTATTTTTTTTTGTTCATAACCAAATTCTGAATAAACTAAAATGAGCTGGTCTGCTGTTTAAGTTGGTTAGGTATAATTTATATGATTTTTAAACATAATAAAATTAATGAATCTGAATAACTAAAATTGGTGACGACTCTGTGTAAGATTATTAGAAAAACAATACGAAACATTTCATTCTAAATTTTCAAATCAAATCAGTAAATAGTGAAGGATTTTTTTTTAATATTTAAAATGGGTACTCTTATGCTTAAGAAAATTATTAATATTCATGTCAGTAAAATTAGTTTGTACAAGTAAATATTAATAACTTTTATTTGAAATTTAATTAAATTACACAATCATTATATATGCGAGATAACTCAGATAATAATAATATTAATATTAAAAACACATTAATTTTGATCAATATAAAATTGACTTTTAAAATCACACACAATTATTTTTAAATCGAAAAGGTTAATTCCAAACCATTTAACCACTTCTAGTTTAAAATCTCGTATTATATCTATGACATAATTGTAAACAATTATGGAGGAAAATATTTCCTTTGAGTTTAAAAGAAGCATGTGATCTGTTCTTTTTTCGTAAGTATTATTGACATCAAATAAAACATTTTGATGACACAAAAAGTTTACTTTCTATCTGATATAATAACCAGGTTGAAATTTCGCCTTATCTCAGTCAACGTATGATAGCCGTATAAATAAGATAATGGATTACGTCGTTTTTAAGTATTTACATATTTAGAACTTACCATCATTTATACATTATTCTAGTATTTTTATTATATTAAGTCCCCCAACTTACCTGGACTTTGCATAAGGTAGTCAAAGGATTCTCCCCATCTTTTGGCGTCTGCTAGGGAGACTCTAGAAATAAAACGTTAAAAGATACTAAACCAAAATGCTTATATGAACATTTAAGGCAAACAAGACTAGATACGTATTATTCTGAAACTATTTTTATGCATTTTGCAATAAGATGTCCAATCTAACTCCCCATTTTTTCAAAATCTAGAAATTGTTCTTTACAAATTAGATGTTACACAAATTATTTAATACATCTCTATATTGTATACAGAGATACAAAAATGGCTGTTAAGTCACGAGAATTATTTTTATTTCTCTTATCAATGTACTACTTCTGTTAAATCGATTTTGCACCAACATTCTATTCAAATGTATTTAACAGTTCAGAATTTAAGAGAATTTATTGATTTAATTTGTGTTTCACATTCAAAAAAATTAAATGAAAACGTCATTTATAACTAAAAATAATTCTTATGAAAGAGACATGAAGAAAGTTTCCTAGCAGAAATTAATATCTTCAAATAAATTAATATAATTAATAATCAATACAGAAGGGGAAAACTAAATATGGTTATTTGCTTTACACAAAAAATTGACCGAAATTAGATCATAAAAATTTAGAAAAAAAGCTAACCAAAATATTGTATTTTTAGAACTAAAATTTAATGGAAAATTGAATTTAACTTAACATAACATAATTTTAAAAATGTCGCATTTTCAAACCAGGAACTACGTAGTTAAAATATTTATCAATTTTGACTGCCGAGACCTTTAAATAATACAATTTTATGTAATTATATACACTAAACGCCAAATTTGAATATTTCGGCGTTTAAGTTTATTTTTAAATAAATTATAAAATACATATGCAAATAAAGAAATATTAATCCTGTATCAAATATTCATCATAATTTCTAAGATTACAAACATTCCTGATTTATAATATTGCTCACCTGTCATCGGATCCCATCGTGTCCATCCTTGTAGGGTGGTCATTTGATGGAGGTGGTCCCATTGTTTCGTCAATGTTGGGTTTTACGCTTAAACTGAAAGAAAAGAAGAATCGATCATAAAATGGAGTAAAATTTGACAGTGAAGATCGAGGTAACGCATAAAAATGAATGAGAATATATATTAAAATTAAATTCATAAAACAAAACAACTCTTATCAATTCTGTATGCAGTTTATTACTTACTAAGCATTTTGAAAATATTTATAACTAATATAGCAGCTTTAAAAAAGATTTAGTAAACGTTTTATTGAATAAATATTAAAAACATAACTTTGTGGGCGTATTGGTTACCTTATTCATTTTTAATATATCTAGACAGTTGATCGAAAAATAAATTTGAATAGATACAATGTGTATTACTATAAATCTCTATAGCTACTTCTTAAATACTAGAAGTATCCCAATACATATGCGATACTTACAAGTGAAATATATTTTCTTATAGAATATATAAAATACGCTACATATATAATTGTAGAATAAAAGTTGGAATTCTGTCTATACTTATGTGCTTTATGATTTAAACTAAATTAAAAAATAAGATATTGTAATAATGGAATAAAATAAAATATTAATTTGATACTTAGTGTTAAAATAGTCGATGCTAAAAATCCTTACATAATATTCATTTAAGGATCATCATTTATGAAAATTAAATGAACTATTTTTTGAACAATTTATCATCGTTATATGTTATATGTTAGAGATTAAAAATCATATATTATTGTTCTTAGCATAGTTTTAGTGAAAATATTCAACATTAATTACTCTTCATAGAGAAAAACAAAATTTATTTTAAGAATATTCATTTTAGAGTATATTTTTTAAAAGTATACACAAAAATCGGGAGCTCTCTCAAAAATACTACAGAACCTCTATTTTGTGAGAAAACATAAATTGGAATGATTTGTACATATATAAATATAGTAACATTATTAGTTGTCATTAAAACAAATACATAATCTTGTGAAAAGGAATTTCTCAGTTAATTGCTGATCTTTATATATTTGTTTTCCATTATACAAACTAGAACAAATAAATGTCTTTTTCTCAGCTTTCACTACTCATATGTATGTAGGAACTTCTATATATGAGAAACTGAGTAATACGTTACCTTTAATTTGAATTTATATATGTTTACATGGTTACCATGGAAATTTTGATACAAAATAGACACAATCTGTACCAACAAAAGTTAAAAACTGTACGAGCATTCATTTGCATAATTTTCAATAAATAAAATAAAATATTAATGTACTAAATTGGTTATGTATACATTAATTAGTTAAATAGCTAATACAATAATTGATTATATATGTTTATTAGGAATAAAAATATTGCATTAGACATCTTTAATATTTATATTAATATTTAATGCAGGGTGTCCTAAAATGTCTTTAATTTTTTATAAACAAGATATTTTACAAATTATACAATAAATTACTTGAGAAACTAGAAATTGGTTCACCATGATTGGTTCACTTCTCCAGTCACTTGTGAACATTTTTGAATGCATCACGGAACATTTTAGTAGAATTTGCGGCAAATCATGCTCAATTTTTTGCGCTACAATGGATAAACTATGCCAGGTGGATTGTAATCTTGATCCTGAAGGTATTCTCACAACCAAAAGTCACAAGTGGTTAAATCGGGGGACCGCGCAGGCTATTTGATAGCTTCTCGGCGTCAAATAGTGTCACCTTCCTCTCAAATGAGTTTCAAGAATGTTGCGCGCCGCTTTTGAGTAATATGAAGAAGCAACATCTTGTTTAAAAATTCATGTTGAATGTGCTGCGTTCTTCATATTTGGAATGACCATTTTATGTAGAATACCGAAATATCGTGTCTCTTGAAATATCTATAGCAAAAACACCATTGAAACTAATGCAGCCCAAACAGTCAGCGAAAGAGTTTTAACAGGAGTGGATTATCTGATAGTGATTACCTTTTGCAAAGAAGTGAATGTTGTGTTTATTGACAAAGCCGAATAATTCAATATCCGATTTCATCTAACCAATTTTCTTAAAATGGCAGGATTTATGTTGAAATTCTGAATCATAGTTTCACAAAACTGGATTCGCTGGTCTTTAAATCCATCGTACAATTTTTGACAATAATGTGGTTTATGGATTTCGTTTTTTTTTTTAATAAGAATTCTGCAGACAGATGACTTGGATATTGCAACTTGGGCGTAAACAGATGTTGTGTTATCATAATCTATAAATCGCAGAACATGTTCTTTGTTGTCTTTGTAGCTATTTTCAGTAGTTGTAGGTGTTGTCTGTGTAGTCACAGTTTTCAAACAACCTGTTCGTTGGCGATCAGACTTTAAATTTCCGGTTTCTAAAAATTCAGCGACCAGTAACAGTCACTACATCAGATGAAACTTGCAGCAGGAGGTTCTTTCTGATATTTTTCGCTAATAATCGTCAACTTTGTTCCCTGTTATTATAAGCAATCGCCCATGACATAAGATAAATATTCTCTTTAATGCTGTAATCTCCCATTTTCAGAATTGCTGTGCATTCTAATTTCAAATATTCAAAATATTAATTTTACATATAACATGTTTATACCTGTCTAAAATTTCAACTGCATAGGTATATAATCAAAATATACATTTCATCGATATTCAAAATTTGAATTTAAATTACAATAATATAAAATATTTATATCTATCTAAAGCATTTTAACCACCGATAATAAACATCAAAAATATCAATTGATTGTAAATATAACTTGCCTTTTAAAAAAGTTGAAGACTTTTGGGATGCACTGTATTTATATAACCTTTAATATTTACATTATTTTTTATTAATTTTAAGTAGGAAATGGTATCCACCACATTAGCAAGATTTTTATTTTATAGCAGTTCGTTGCGGTCATACCTACATTTAAAGAATTTTAAATATACTTTTAATTGGAATATACAAAATTATTAGTCTCTACTAATCAATTATCAACAATAATATTGAAAAATATATTAAATGTGGGTGTGAATATATCGTCAACTAGTTATGAATTAGCATAATGTATGTGTGTGTATATTTCAATTTACCTTTAGCTTAATGCATGTCCAATATGGACTGAATTAGGTTTTTTTCCAGTGGTACCTAAAACACCGGAGAGTGTAATGAAATATATCTGTTATTTAATCCACCATTCTATGAGCAATTGTTCAAATTAAATAGGTGAATTATAATAACAACTTCCTACTACATTGCGCATCTGTTTAACCAACATAATAAATATGCTTATTAGAACAGTCCGCAATGTCATGTTCAGAAAGTGTGGCGTCGCCTTTATTGTTCTATAACGGTAAGAACCGTATAGTAAATCAGTAGATTGTATCTCTTTAACGCCTCACAAAAAAACGTTATTTTAATGGAAACTGAAACCAAAATGGCGGAATTTATTGTCGCTCAACACTTCTGGGTGTAGTTGGATTCAATTGATGACAACTTCAGTCTAATAGAAAATGTAATTATGTTCAAAAATTGGGTCTAAAGCAATTTACACACACATTGTGCGAATTTATAAATATATACATAAACTGTATTGCTGATAGTGCATAATATATACTTGTATACATATATTATGGTAATTAATAATTCTTCTGATTATCGATTCAGTTTATCGATTGTTTAGTAATTTATTGATTTTGAAGTATTAAACGATTATGGTCATTAATTAGACTTCAAATAAGATGTTTTTTTCTATCTATGGAAAGCTCTTAGAGATTAAAGAAGATTTAATCCTGTCCGAATCGAAAAGATAATCAAACACTTGTTAATACGTAGTGTGTTTCACGTATTTTAAATATATTTCTTACTTTCTATGCTGCTGTATAATTGACTGTAAAAACGTTAATACAAGGAAATTGAGGATTTAAAATGAACCCCCCCCCAAAAAAAA
>JAYRBW010053435.1:0-11081 GCA_036023295.1 Invenusta paracnida
TTTGCAGTTTAATTGTTTTGTCTGGTTGTGAGTCCCTCATGGATTTTAGTTTTTGACGCAGTCTGTTATTTTCTTTGTGGGTAAGGAAGGGCTCATCGTAATTGAAGAAAATATTGGGGAATTTGTTTCGTGAGTTAGCCACAATTTTAATCTTCTTGGCTTTGGATGACACAGTCACTTTAATGGGTCGGTTGCGATGGTTAGTTGGATCGGGTTTACCAAGCCTTACTGGTTCCGTAATGCTACCGTGGTATCCAAAAATTGGCCATAAATTAAATTTATTTTGAAAATAAACAAAAAATGTCAAATAAACAAAACATAAATGTAATTAACAAGTAACCCCTATTAAGTAACACTATTAAAAGCTGCCCACACCCCGATTATCAAGCATCTCACTTTCCTTTACAATAGTATTACAATATATAAATTTAATTACATTTATTTTTTGTTTATTTGACATTTTGTTTATATTTTCAAAAAAATTAAATTTATGGCCAAGTACTCCACAATTTCCGAGTTTTGAATATAGCATCATATATCACATAGTAGGTATTAAATGATATAATTATATATAAAAATGCCAATAATAAAAATGTAATATACTTCAAAGTTGATGTAGGATAAGATATGTTCTAATTAAAATTGCAAAAACATTTCTGCCTTTATTCATTATTTAGAAACAAATCTATAACAATTTTAGAAGCAAAATCTATAACAATTTTAGAAAGGCCTAACATACCAGTCTTCCTTTATAAACAGTCAACAGTATACAGTTATTTAAATGTTCTTCTGTCATAAGAAAGATCACAAGAAATATTTTCAGTAGTTTCACTTCTTCACTCTTGAAGAAAGTTTCCATTATTTCATACATTTTTGTTGAATATATAAATAATATAATTCACTTTAGAAATTCTTAGAATTTTGAGTTTTTCACCAGATTTACAAGAAGTTTAATCTGACCTGATGGATAACTCATGTCCATGTCAGAATAGTATATTTTTTAGATACTCAAGAATTTCAGCAAAAGTACTGTTTAAAACTTCTTGTAGAATGTTTTCAATGTCTTTAACAAAGGTCACATTTTTTATTAAATTTATAGAGAATTTTACCTTTGCAAATGTCTAGTACTTCAAAATATTTACAATGATAAAAGTATTTAGCAGAAGTTGGCTGGTAGTTATTAGAACCATCATTGAGATGCTTCAGAATTCTTCTCTTCCTTAGAAGCTCTAAATCTTCTATATTTGAACTACTAACTTATAATGCACATTTCTAAAATTGGTCAAACAATACATTGCTACAGTTTCTGTACAGATAACTGATGACATAAAGCTGACTGACTTTAAATGCATTATTCAGTGAGATAGACTGACCTTGTAAGATTACAGAGAATTACTCAGCAGCTGAAAAGTCAAGCAGTAAAAACTATAAACCATCAAATGTCTTGAACTTCCCAATTAGTGCAAGCAAACCTGAAGCCCACCAAGCACATTTGTCATTTGTTTTAAAATATATGAATTCTATACTTTATAGTAAACTCATAATTGCTCACAATAGACTAAGGCTCCTGTTTATACAGTTCATGTTGGGCACTAGTGTTTTAGATTTGATGTATCTCTTATAGTTTTTTATCCTTAAATTGGATTTGCCTTTTTGAAGACAACAAAACATTAATCAATTCTGCGGAAATGTATAGTCCATCCCTAATAAAAGACCAAGTCCTGAAGTGTTAGATTAAGCCTATATGCCAGACAATGAATTAAAAAACCCTTATAAAACTTCTTTCTGAAGCACTTTAGCTATTCTGTAAACACTCTTAAAATGGATTTCTCTATCATAAGCCAGTCCATGACAATCTGAAAATGAAAAAGCTTATCAAAATGTTTTTAATGCATGTACACCTATCATATCTGACTTGAAGTTCAGCACCTGCATGAACTCAATAAAATATTTAGTAATATGCAGGGGTGCAAACTAGAATAAGAAGGCTCTGGGCGAGTAGCTCCTTATTCTTACTCACCACTGGGCGAGTAGATAATTTTCAATCTCCCATGTCCATTGGATATGACAATTTTCCAATCAGTTCTATTATTGTCAATTATTTTACTATTTCTAATGTTATTTTCCCAATACTATACTTTTTAAAAGAAGAAAATGTATCTGCTGAATGTCCATACAAGATATATTTATGATGCAAAAGTATGATAGTTATAATGTCATAAATGTCCATCCGAATCACTTGAAGAAGCATTGGACTGCTGCTGGTCTACAAAGGTTGGCTTTCTATGAGCCGAGTTTGACCACAACATGACAGCCTTTGTAGGGCTGTATTCTCAAATGTCTGCTGAGATCATGTTTGATAGCATAAGATCATTCAGTGGCTCTTGTGACAGGCTACTTCTGCCATCTGTTTTCATGTGTTTCATGACGCTAAATCCATACTCGCATTCTGCTGTTGCCGCTGGAAGTGATAGCAGCAAATCTATCAGTGACAGGACATTGGCACAGTCTGCAAACATTCTATTCATGTCAGCCCATGTCATCATGGCTTGCAGCTGCTGCCAGTTGGTCTGGTTGTAGAAGTTTGCTTTCAGTAAATTCCACTCATCCAGAATAAGATGCGGCTGAACATTGGGTGCATCATGCAACACTGTCAGGAAGTGTGCAACCAAGGTGGAGACATTGTTGTTGCCAAATTCTGAAAGAAGAGGATATAGAGTTTAAGTTTTTAAACAATTTCTTACATTTTGACATGTATTGACATACATTTTGTAATTAAATATATTATTACTCAAGTATTATGATCAATACCGACCCAGATATATTAACAGATAGACTAAACAATAAAAAGGTGGAAAAAACAAAATGATTAATATGCTTACCTTCTTGCTGTTCTTTATCCGGCCAGTATCGAAAGTCAGCAATATGTGTAGATTGCAGTATATCGTCGCTCACATCTCCAAATCGATTCTCGAGGCTGGCATCCAGTTTCTCCAACATCTGCCTTCTAGAAGCATTGAATGGGGCGTCTGAACCTGCTAGTTTACAACCTCCAAACGATTTCTCTTGAGGATCAATCTTCTGCAGCATTGGTCCTGGTCTGCAAATATAAAGAGAACAGAAACAAAATATTGTAAAGATTGTAATTATAAAATTAGATCGTAAAATATTATTAAAATGTGTAATACATATCCTTTTAATTTAATAAATTAAACATTTCTTTTATTTAATGGTATTGAATTTATAAAACAGCATATCTTATATTAGGAAGTTTATAAATCATTTAATAACAAGAGTCATTTGGTGAAAAATATAATTGCAAATATAAAGTACAGTCCATGTGTACAGTAATAAATGGTAATGTATTATAATTATTCATTATGTAAATGTCAATAATTATTAATTAGAATATAATGTAACATTATGTGTACCAAATTTCTGTTAAATACCTATCAATTGATAAAATCCAAACTAATCTTCATATAACTAAAATATATAAAAATTACCTGTTTGCATATATGTGCATAGTTACTCCTTTTTCGATTCTAAACTGCTGTGCATCTCGGCAATAGATACATTTGTCTGTTGCAGCTTTTGGGATAAATTAGAAAGATGAATTAGGACATCTGAAAGGAAGCAAGCATATATAATGATGTCCAGTGATGTTGCTAATTTATAGAAATTCTTCGCTTTTGCCTGTTGGTTACCACAAACCTCTTGCGCATCTGAAAACTGGATCTGTAAATGAGAGGGGAGGGGGCTTGGTTTAAAATATATTATATATTTATACGAGTTATATCATTATAATATAATACATTATTATAACTTGGCTAAACTTATATAAAGAATCAACTAATGTCCATCATTATACACACATGTGTATATTCGTACCTTCACCATAATTATTAACCACAAATGTACATTTATCATATATATTAAAACATACAAGCATAGACATCTTTAGTAATCGACTACAGAAATCTAGATACAAGTTAGTTCATATAATCAACTGCAAAATATTCTATAAGAGATATTCATTAATTATTATTCATTAATTTTTTAGAATCATTCATAATTATTATAATATTTTTAATACGCTTCCTATTAAATCATGTAACTAGTTATGTGTTATTATGTCATAAGTTTAATTATATTATATATTAAAAAGTCACCAACCTGTTCTAGATGCTGCATGACTGCACAATATTCTCCAAGAAAAGGTTGTAGAGCGCCCTGAATGTGACCAACCCATCTTGTACCTCCAACACGTGTTGGAATAAGTGGAGTGAGACTGAGTGAAGCAAATGAAGCCTTGAGATTAGAATGATTCAAAGGACTGTTGTGATAAAAGTAGTATAGCCCCATCAGTAAAGAATCTAGTTTTGTGTGACAATTGATGTTAGCACTGGCATCTTTGTAACACAGTTCAAGGCAATGAGCCATGCAGTGAATGCCCAATACATGAGGATATCCATCCGTAAGTTGCGTAACAACTCCATTTTTTTTTCCCAACCATCACAGCTGCACCATCTGTTGCAATGCCAACCAGTTTTTTCTTCCACTCTTCTTCTGTGCGACCCAGACCTTTCTCAAGCCCTCTTGTGATGGCTCTAATGATGTGCTCAGCATCAGCCTTGACAACAGATTCAATGCGAAGAAAATGACAGGATACATTGCCCTGGAGAGCATACCAAACATACAGTATTTCTTCTTCAATTATTGAGCTGTCAGTCGATCCATTTGATAGAATAGATAAATACTTGGAGCTATTGATTTGTGCTTTTAGATCTTCACGCTCTGCTTCAGCAATGTAATGGACAAACATGGTAGCCTGTGTTTGGTTCCTATATGTAGTTTTGATGTCGACACCTTTCATTTCATCCAGACTAAAACAAAAATGAAATATATAACACAGTTATTATTTATATTTTCAGTTTATATAATATATTATTGTAAATCACAGTAATTAAATTATTTGCATACCATTTTATAAATTACATATTATAACAGAGCCACAAACTTAGTCCAACTTTTTATCTATTTTCATATATCTTTCATAACATTATGCAATCTGATATTCAAGCAATGACATTAGGTATGTTATATATTAGATCATTAATAATAATTTTACAATTAGCGCTGATATTATAATACCTATAAGAAAGCAGAGAGGCTAATATGAATTAATAGCTATTTATATGTAGACAATAGATAAATAAAATTAATGACACTTTAAATAGACAATCCATGATTTATAATATGATTAAATTACAGTATTTCTACTTACTTGCATATCCACATGAAATCAGAAAATGGGCGTCCTTTCTTTGCAAGTGCATGGGCTGTTTGAAATAGTTTAGTTACTTTTACTACTTGTGCCTTATTTAATGCATCAATTGCCTTCTCCACTTGTGAGGTACTTGGTGGTGCTTCTTTAGCTATGTAGGAAAGACTTGCCTGAATATGAGCTGAGGATTTTTCGTGGAATTTTATGCTTTCCAACTTAAACACATTTGTGCCTATCACAAAAGGACTTTGATTGTTAGGTAGTTTCTTCCAGCAGCAGTTACAGTAAGTACATGACATCTTTTGAGGTGTCATATTTTAACCATTCTCTCTCCTCCTTCCACTTAATGAGAAACTTTCATGTTCTATTTTCTTTTTCGTATTTCTCATTATCAAATTTTATCTTTTTAGGTAGAGGTTCAACTCCCTTAATAAATTTCCACATATGTCGTTTATTAGAAATTTGATAATAACAAACAGGTTAGTATTTACGCTCGATTAAGTATGGCAATCAATTATACCTTAAGGGTGGATTTCACGAAGTGGTATTAGCTACTCCCAGTATTAGCGCTAATACTAGGCGTAACAAATACGATGCAGTAAAATCGATTTCTCATAGCGGTTTTAGCTACACATAGCAAGTAACTATAGAGTTCTTAGCCAATAAGAATTTAGGTCAAGCCAGAGAATTACCATAAAGAAATGTTAACGCCTACGTCTATAGATTTGTAAGCAGCATTGCATTGAAACACTCAACACCAATTAGCTACATCAATAGGTAAGGAAGAAATATTCAGCAAAGTGTCACCTTGCATCAACAGCTATGACATATTTATGATCGCTGCTATATATACACATAACAGATATTTCACATCCCACCACTAAATAATTGCATGATAGTCCCATTTTCACAACATGTTAACAGAAAATGTGCTTGCCCACTGGATGAGTGATTTTTAAAAACCACTCACCCTGGGCACCCCTGATTTTTGCACCCCTGTACAGCATTGTCAAGTCACCTCAAGCCAGGAGGTCAATTGAACAATACCCTGGTGAATCATTCAATCGTCAATTGGTGCTATCTGTCACCCATTCAGTGCCAAGAGACATTGCGGGACCTGGTGCCTTTATACCTGACAGGGGACAAGGATGCTGGATTATGACCTCACCAAATCCCTGTGTTTGTTGATGAACTCGAGCATGCATGTCTGTACAAATCGGGCAGCAAAGTGTTGAATCGTCTGTGCAGCGTTGACATCAAGTGTCCGTTTTTGTTGTCCAAGAAAGACTTGTAGTTGTCCTATTGAACACTCATTCATTCATATATTACACCCATTTAACTTCTATTTTATATCATAGAGCAAGGGCCTAGCCTCATTAATGCGTGCCATTTATACATATATTACACCCATTCAACTTCTTTTTTTATATCATAGAGGGCCTAGCCTCATTAATGCATGCCATTCAAACATATACCTATTACACCCATTCAACTTCTTTTTTTATATCATAGAGTGAGGGCCTAGCCTCATTAATGTGTGCCATTTAAACATATATTCTACCAATTGAACTTCTTTTTATTATATCATAGAGCGAGGGCCTAGCCTATATTGTACTTTTATCTGGGATTAAATTTTGTGACTACTTTTATCAGTGATAAAATTTGTACCTAAAAAATACCTCGTTCATGACAATGCCATCGAAAAAAATTTGTGATCGGCCAACTGTGACAGCCATTTTGATAACATATCCAGTCTAATATACTCCAAATTTTCAAGCAAGGTTCTTATTCCGGACTAGGACTAGGAGTGTTCCCTTGAGGCAAAAAAGGAATTGTCCTTATTAAACTTTTTAAATGCACATCAGAGCAAGCTGAGATCTTTTCTGTCAGACTATGTACACATTGAACAATATTTTGCCATCATAATTACATGTTATATAGAAAGTTTGACTTTGTTATTAATTTGTTAACATTAATAAAGCATATAATCATTTAAATTTATTAGTCATCCTGTGTTGGTATGAGTACCGCACTAAGTTTGTTTCATGGAGCAAGAAGATACTTTTTATATTGAACTATAGTATAATATAAATATATCAAGTCTATGACTATTAGTATTAGTAATACTAATTACTAATAATACATAATAATTACATAATACTATTACTAAATATTTAATAGTCTAATCTATTTATATAATATTAAAACATGTGAGTACCTCCTGTATTGTAATAAACAAAAATTATTAACTTAACAAAAATCTTTGATGAGCTTTATATATTATCAGATAAAGTAAATTTAATTGTATATTCTACATTATTATTAATATTATGTACGCATATTATTATTACAGATATACAATTATTGATATCTTGCCTGGTAATTGACATATTTACTGTTGATAGTTTGACAATAGGTTTTAAAATGGCACCTTAAGTCAGCAAAGATGTAACTGTTCTTTGATAAAGACGCTGGGAATAGAACAATAGTTAGGTCGACAACACAATATCAAAGCATGCTTGTATGTTTACTTCTATAATTGTAATTCTTCCCAAAGGGCAGTAAAATAGTTCCCTCATAGATATTGGGTTCTTTTAAAATTCACTTAGAATAGTTACCTACCACGATCGAACGAAATGTTACCAATATAAAAATTTACTATAAACGCGCTTTCTTTTTTTGTATGTAATAGACAAAAATATGTCTAGCCCCACTCAATAATTTATAGTTTCGGACCCATATCCCTTTTTAACCTAATAAATTGACTTATGTTTTAAAAATTAATTATAAAGTAGAACAATTTAATATAACAAATTTAATTTATAAAAGAACACTAGATATGTCAAATACATAGCTTAAAGTATTAAATATATTTTAACTTTTGAAGTATTAAACGCTGCAATTTTGAAAAGGAATTGGAATTCATTAAAAATTTGGAAAGATACATAATATAATTGGTTTAAATGTTATGCAATTGAAACTATTTTATAGTTATTTAAATACTATTCACGAAAGCGCGTTTCATAGCAGTCAAATGATTAAGATTATCAGCCTTTTGATGATTTTACTTATAGTGTTGTCTATACTCTTGATGAATTACAGGTGAACGATATCTTCAGATCTATCCCTGAGGAGCAGTCCGAGATGGCAGACAATACCCGCTTGTTGATGGCTATTCAGAAATTTCTCTCCCAAATAATTATTTTTCAAACAAGCGATATCGGATGATTTGGATATATTTGAAGGCGGAGCCTACCATAATTACTGTAGGACCATCGATTCTGCAAACAGAATTTTTCTTAGCTGTTGAGAGAGATATTTTATGTACATTGGCTTTATTACCAGAAGCCCTTGTAACCCTCTTTGCCATAATTTGAACATTTAATTTAATGTACCCACAAATTCTTTCTGGGACTTTTTTTAAACCGTTTTGATGACAGGCAAGACAAAAAATCTACCAAGGGCCACAGATTGCTTAATTGTGTAGGGTAAACTTTTTTCTGTTCTATTTCAAGCTTATTTATGCATTCCATGTATGCATGGAGGACGAGATTTTATAAGTGGAAGCAAGGGAGTTCGACCAAACCAGAAGTAAGATGATTTCATTAAATTATTAGTATAAAAACTGATAATTTGCATTATAATATTATAAATATATATATAAAACATACGATTGCAAGGCCATGTCAAGGACTACTATAATATCAGGACATATAACTATAGGCAGTATATGCGGCCTTCAATTGAATAGGCCACTTTCAGCTGCGCTCTCTACAACCAACATTAAGAATCTCTCGATTTTATTGGCCAAAACACTATCGATTGACCCCACAAAAGTTTCCTTAGCTCAGTTATTGTTAAAGTAAACGTTATTTACAATTTAAAAAATATACCGTGTCAACAGTTATGTCAAAAGACAATATATAAATGCTTTTCATGTCAAAGACGTGTCAATAATATAAAAAACGTGTCATGAGCGTGTCAAAAATAGTAGATCTTTAATAGATTTACGTGTCAACGCATGCACTTCACATTGACAAAATGTGTCAAGAGGCGTGTCAATAATTTAAATGTGTATGAATATTCGAATTTTTAAAATGAAAAGATATTTAATAAATAATAATAATAGGGTTTAATTTTTTCATTAAATACATACCATTTTACATAGATAAGTGATGATAATAAACTTTTAAATTAAAAATATTAGTAATATTATATTATTTTTTTAATAAAATCGAAGCACCAAAATATATAATAATATTTAAATTCATAAATAAGAAAATTTATTTGGAATCATTTCTTGTTACCTATTACATTTTTTTTTTAATTTTATGATATATGCCATAAATAATCTTTTCAAAAACATTTTACGTTATTAGAATGTATACATTTCAATAATTTTATTACACTTATTTTAAATCATTAATTGTATCATTAATTTATGACAAAATAAATATCTGTTCTATTTTGTAGAGAAAAATGCCTATACTTAAAAATATTTAGGATTTTTTAGGTACTAATTGATCGATAAATATTTAAAAGCTGTTAAATCATAAAATAATTCGTTTGTATTCTAAACCAATACCTCTTAATTTGCTACAAGTATTTCATTATAAGTAAAAGAACTGATATAATTACACAAATGTATATTGTATAGGTAATGATATTCTAAAAGACAGGTGATAATTAGTTATAAAAACTATAAATACTATAAAAAATAAGTATGTTTAGTTTAAATACATTCACATTACGCACACATAATGTGAGTGCAAAAATATTGCCAGTGGAAAAGAATTATTGTCTGTGCTTTTAAGTTCATTAGTCAATCTGGAGTTAGCTATAAAGGTGGTTACAATCGTGAAGTACCTGTTAATACTGAGTGGTGTGTATATATATACCTATCCTATCTAAACAGGGATGGCGTGGTATGCAAACTGGAGTCCACGAGGATACAAAGAGGTTTAGATAAAATAATATAGGAATCCTACCTATGTGGAATCTCGAATATAGCCCGATCGACACTCAGTGAAACGTTGACAATGAAAGCAATATGACAATGAATTTGCTTTTTTGTCTCGTATTTTTCCAAATCGCACCTTCTCTTTAACATCCTAAATATAGTTTAAAGATGCGCCATGATTAATGAAGTAAATTTTACCACAAGCTTCTTAAGAATACTCTGAACACGCGGACAACGTAATAATACAAAGCATAATATAAATTCAATGTATTAAAACAATTGCGTTGTCCTCGTATGAACAGGTGCATTTTTATCTTGGAATTTAATGGAATTATTCTAACAAATATTCATTAATGACCATCGGACAATTGTTTTAAATTATCTTAAGTCAAGAAATGAATAATATAGGTAAGTTAATACACCTTTATTATTATATTATGAATTTAACTAATATTATAAGTTTCACCAGTAAAATAGGAAATTGTTTATTAATAATGTAACAATTATTATTAACTTACTTTTATTGCTACTTAACCCTACATTTATATAGGTTGGACTAGAAATGTCGTCTATATTTACATACATAACTATATATAAGTTGCTATTGTGTACCATATATATTGTTGTTATTTGTAATATATATTTCTTTCTCCCTAAAAAATTATGAAATACTAATAATTGTACTTATCTATAATATTAATTTTGGCTGTATTTACTAGCTTTCCATAAATTAAGAAACTAAAACATAGAAACAGGTCACCTATTCTGACAAATTCGAAATAATCAATCTTTTAGAAATGTAAACACGTATCAATTATTAATATTATCATATGT